>JANSVA010450636.1:0-16747 GCA_025504915.1 Erythroxylum reticulatum | reverse complement strand
GCGTAACTTAACCGGTAATTCATTTAAAAACCAAAATTGCAATTAATGTTAGTCCAACTTTATGAGACATAGACAAATTGTCCCTAAGGACAAAAAAATGTCTAACACCCTCAACTCAGACAGCACTTGTTGCTTCTCAACAACCTTTTCCTACTGGATCTGGCTGTGGGTCTCATTCCTCACACAATGGAGGAAGTGGGAGTAATCACTGGCGTGGTGGTGGTTGCGGTGGCCGTGGTCAGAATGGTCGCGATCAATACTCCTCCTTCTTTAATTCTGGATTTCACTCGATGGACTTGTCTCCTACTCCTGGCAGAGGTCCCGACATTCTAAGCCCGTATCCTTTATTTCCTGCTGTTGGTTCTCAATCTTACTTCCATGGGACTTACTTCTTGTATGGGCTTCCTAGCCATATGGCAGCTACGTGTCCTCATCACAACACCAGTACACTCTCTCCAATCAGTATACGGGCTTATCAGTCTTATATTCAATTGATCCCTCTTGTTCTTGGACACAGGGGCAACAACTCATATGGTAAATGACTCTGGTTGGGACTCGTCTTTCTTTTCTTATTAAAGGTCAGAATGTATAATAGTGGTTGATGGTTCGAAAATTTCTGTCCAATCCATTAGTGATAGAACACTTAATTGTTCTGGTCATACTTTCTACTTGCGTCGCACTCTACATGTTCCTCGTTTAGCCAAGAATTTGATATTAGTTAGTAAATTTGCATATGACAATGATTGCTTCTTTGAATTTCATCTATGGGGCTTTGTTATAAAGAGTGTAAAGATAGGGAAGGAGCTACTTCATTGCCCTAGTGACAGCCCACTCTACCTTTGGTTTCCATCCTCACCGAGATCAAATGGACATCAGGCCTTGCTATCTTCTTCATCATTATTTGACATTTCGCTTGCTCATCTGGGTCGTCCACATGCTAAAGTTCTCCGAGTCTTACATCCTCAGTTAGATTTATCATTAAATAAAAGGAAACGTGGCTCACATTTTTCATCTTGTTTCGAGTTTAAAGCCCGTCATTGACCATTTTTTGATAGAACTACTGTTAGTACTTGTTTTTTGGAACTAATTCATTGTGATGTATGGATATATCCGGCTATATATATTATATTCTATTTGTGGATGATTATCCTCGTTTCACATGGCTTTATCCAATGAGACAGAAATCTTATTCAATGATATGCTTTGTTACATTTAAGCGACATGTGGAAAACTTATGCTCTGCAATTATTAAGTTTTTTTGGCTCAAACTATGGTGGGAAAATTTTCAATCACCAATTTTAGCAATATCTTGATTCATGTAGCATTTTCTTCCAATCTTTGTGCCCTCGTACACTACAACAAAATGATATTATTGAGCAAAAGCTCCGGAAATGAGTAGAACCATGCTTCAACATTTTGGTGCTTTGTTATCTCTATGGGTTGAAGCCTTTTAGATTGCCATCTACACAATCAATAGTCTTTAAACACCTGTGCTACATTATAATTCTCCCTTCTCTATTTTATTTGGAAGATCACCTGATTATTCAATTTTTAAGTGTTTGGTTACCTCTATATTCCTATGTTATAGACACTACACAACACAAGTTGGGGCAGCGGTCTACTCCCTCTGTTTTCTTAGGTTAAAACCTATATAAAAAGGGTTATAGTTGTCTCAGCCTTTCCTCTGGTTGTGTCATTATGAACCATTTTACTTCTTTGAGCACTTAAACATGGTCTATAACACATGGTGTCTTAGATCGTGGCTTCAACTAAAAACATATTTTCCATTTTAAAACACTCGTGTATTCCACCCATACTTTTACCTCTAATTTCTAGAAAGGATTACAACCTAGGCCATGACTGTGTCCTAAGATGTGTTCACCTAAATACGTACTTTTAAAAAACACATACATTCTTCCTAAAATAATTTAAGATTTTAACTTGTGTATATGAGTCATACATAACACAACTGATGAATAAATTCCATACGAGAGTAAAGAAATCGATCAAATATACAATATTATGTGTTATTGATTATATAACATAAATATATAATTGTAGGAAGAGAAGATATTGCAAATGATTCTCAATTATTTTTAAAGACAGTAACAAATCCATATAACTAATTCACTATACCTCTCTAAGAAAGTCAATAAAAAATATTGAAGTCTCAAATACTATTATGATTTCTCATAACAAAATAATAAATTTCTACTATTTTCACTCTAATTATAATGTGAAGAAGAACTACTCAATGCCTTTTGAAATTTTGAACTCCCTTGGTTTAAAATGATAGGTGATCTTTCTAATTGGAATAATTACTATAAAAACAAAGACATTTAAAAATTGATATTTGTATCATGACATGGAGTACATAGAAATCACATCAAAATTGGGATAAAATAACTTTCATTCTAGATATAAGATCTAAAGCACCACTTTATTAACTATATGTCATCTTATTCATTCCAAAGAAAAAAAGGGGTAAAATCTCTTATGCACATTCATGAAAATAAAAGTCATCAAATGTAGCTTTTTAGAGAATCACCAATTTTGGGACACACCTTACTATAATGGTAAAACCCTAAGCTTTTGTTTTCACATGTCTATAAAATGTTATTTAGTGTGAATGATGTTTTCAGGCTAATGTAAATTTTATTTTCGCTAAAAGGTGAATTAGGAACCTAATCTTGAATGACAAGTATTAAAGTCAAACGATAGTCAAAAAATATTAGAGTTGACTGGTATGAAAATGGGCTAAAAATAAATTCAATCAGATGGATTTATGATAGATTAAGATTAAGCTTGTTTTAAATTATTGTGGAGTAAATTTGAAGCATTATTAGGCTGAAATTTGAGCACATAAGAATCGGTCATAGTTAAGGACACTTAAAGTAAATTGATCCAACTTATATGTTGATATGTTTAGGTGTAACATATTATTAAGTGGACATGAAATTTCTATTGAAATTGGACAAATTTTTCTTAAGCTATTTAATTATTTTGGACAAGAAATAATACATGTACATGTGAATAAACCTTAAGTGGCAGCTGCAATATACATGAAGAAGTTCTCATTATTTTGGAACAAGAATGCATGAAAATCTTATGTTGTCATGTTTATAAAGGATTAGATGTGAAGGACATAAAATTCATTAAATATGAGACCAATGTATGGTGTGGATGTGTGTCATTTTGGTGAGACAAAAATTAAAAAAAACTTATTATATGTGGGAGATAAGAATTTCCATGGATGATACGATAAGTTATTGGCTTAATTAAACAAAGATGGAGAGAAATAAAATAGTGGACAGCTATTGGAAGTAAACATTGCAACGGGTAGACAGCCCTCTTCAACATATAGCATGTACAAAGATGATGAAGGAGCTACTCTGCCTTCATTTCACCAAAGTTTTCCAAAATTGATGTTATTAAATTACAGTTGCTCCCTTCACGTATAGATCTCCAAGTTTTTGCCTTTAGGAAATAATTTATGTATGTTATTTTGTGGACAACACCTCCATCAATGCCAACTACATGTAGAGAAAGGATGGGCAACACATTACCGTCTAGTTTTACATATGTTAAACCACTCTTGTCCATACTCTTTAGCTGGTCGTATGAATGTTTAAGTTGGAAACATGAATTTCCTTATGAATTGTGTGAATGTTTGAGCATGATTTAAAGAAAGTCATAAGTTTTCCTAACTATGTTTAGTGAAATTATGTATTAGGATTCTTGGTTTCCTTAAACAGTCCTAATGTTTTGTCCATAACTTAGTCTACAGAACTCCAAATTGGGTGATTTCAACTGTAAATGAAACCTAATACATATTACTAAAATATATAGAATATCTCTATACCTAATTCTAGCTGAATGAAATTGAAAATTGAGATTGATTATGGTAACCTGATACTATCTTTGTGTTGAAGAAGCTTGTGATTTTTGGTACATTTTTCATAATTTAGAAGTTTGAATGGCATGATTTTTAATGATATAAAAACTAGAGACATAAGGGAAAAAATTTCTAGAAGAATTAAAAACATAATGTGAACGTTTGATATATGAAAATTAAGAAACAAATGGAGGCATGGTTAAATGAAGAGAAAAACAACTTGTATATTCATATTTTATGTATTAATTGGCAGCATGTAGAAGCTATATAAGTGGTTTAATAGCTGTTTAATGGTAGCATGTATCTTGTACATAGTTCAATGGTTCAATGTAAGGACAACGGTAGGTATATACTACGTATGATATTTAAATGGAAAGAAGACAACATGTATAAATCATAAAAGTTGTTCAATGGTTAAATGAAAAAAAACTAAATTTTAATCTTACAAAATGCTAAAATTTTGGTTAAGCCTTTTGTCATAAAATTTGTAAAACAAGATGGTAAGTTATGGATATACTTGGCAGGTTTTAGGAACCCTTCAGGTGTCTCCCTTATAGCTGAATAAGATAATAAAGTTTTCTCATCACTGTAGACTCATGATAATAAAGGAAAAGCACTATACACGTAAGGGTAGCTAATGATAAATGACAAATAGTGAGTGTACCTTTGAATTGATTTTGTAAAGATGGTTTTTACCTTACCATGAAAAGTATGTTTATGAATAATTCCATTGGTGCTACTACTTGAATTTAAAAGTTAATTTTCATGAGATTTTCATATGCTTTGATTTAGCATTGAATTGAGTTTTGAATGCACTTGGAAACTAATGAGGTGTACACATGCTTTGAATTGGCATAGAAATGGACTTTGAATATGTTTTTAATTAGTATTGAAATGAGGCTCGCTCATGTATTAATTATGGTTTAGCCTATTGTACGTCGTTAGGTCTTTATACATAATATTATATCAATCAGGTACGTCCTAACGCGCATGGTGGTGTTTGGGGGGCATTTTTCACTAATATGGGTGGTTTTGTGTCTGTCAATATGTCTTGTGAGTCGCCCTCTACACCTATGGAGTATATATTGTGCTAGCATTATTACGGGTAAACGACACAAAATCAGCTCCGTAACCACTGATTTATATTTAGTGCTAGCATCATTATAGGGAAGCGATGCAGAACCAACTTTATAACAATTGGTATATAGAGGTTAACCAGGCATGGGTAAGTGATGCAGAACCAACTTCATGGCCTTACACCTAAAGGTACTATATGAAAAGGAAAATTAGTGATAGGCTATTTTTTAAAAAGAAAGTTCATAAAAGTATTGATTGCCATCGATGTATGCTTTACAAGAAAAATGGAACTTGATCTCAGAAAAATTTATATGTTTTGTATTATATATGCATTAATCATATGAAAGGAAAAGAATGTGTTTTATAAGAACATTGGTTAGTACTTGAAAAGAAAAGAAATCTTTTTCTTTTATGGAGGTTAATATTTGTAAAAATGTTTTTATTTGAAACCAATAATACTCACTGAGCTCGTTTAGCTCACCCTTTATTTTATTTTTTTAAATAAAACCTCCCAGTTGCACGCACTGGGGCTTCAGTAGCAGGGACTCCACCTCAAGAGTAGTCAACTTCGTCAAGTGATGTTGTGTAGGCATTTTTATTTTTCCTTGTACATATTTTTGAGAAATGTTGCATATCTTTGAACATGTTTTGGAAAGTGCATTTGTATAAAGAATGAATGAGTATAAAGGTTTTTAAATGGAAATAATAACATTGTTTTAGCTTTTCAAAGTTTATTGATGTAACTATTTGAGATTACGTGTGGGTGGATTTGAAGTCCACAATTTGGAGTTGAGAAATTGATGTGATGATACAAATGTTTTGAACATTTACAGGAACTTTAAAATTTTTAGGATGTCAAAACACAACCATTGTGTGCCGAAATTTTTAATAAATTGAAAAATAAAACTCCACTTTTACATTTTTTATTGTGAATTGAAGCTTTTCCTTAACAAAGGCAATATGCTTAGTTTCATGGGAACTTTCTTACCGACTCGGATATCGACTAGAGAGTCACCGTGGAGTACCGGGCAGGTCATCTAGTCATTACGGGATAGGGGCTTGTCAATAACACACCTTACATGCAATGTAGTGAAAATTAAAGTTCACTATATTACGACATTAGGTAATATTAACAATTTCTAATTGTTTTATAGATATTTTTGAATTTATCCTTATAATTTTCTTTAAAATTAAATTTTGAACCTTAATATTTTTAATAAAATATAATTTCAACTTTAATATTTTGAAGAATTCAATTTGAATCTTAATGTTTTTAAAATGTTGAGAATAAACTTTCGATTGACAAAAAAAATGATAGAAATACATTAATTAAATGTTCCATCATCATGACAACAATTAAATAGATTTTAATGGTTTTGGGTAAATTTACAGTTAAATAAATCGTATTTGATCTGGATAAAGATAATAAAGTAACTTAATAAAGGATCTAAACTAATGAGTTGAAGTCTAATGAGAAAATTAGTTCGATCAGTGTAGACTAGACCTATATTGAGCCTATGATAGGGAAGCTTGATATTGATGCTATATATAGAGAGTTAAGGTCTCCTATAGCTGCTGATGAAAATCGTGAACGTACAGATACTTTGACCCATTCAGAGGTTCACGTATTTAGAAAGCTACAGAAAAGCTTTAACTCGATGTGGTGAGTCATTTTTGTGAAGGTTCGATGGATTCACGTTCGTTTTGACTTTGAAAGCTTGTTTGAATTTATGGAACTTAAATCAGGTATTTTTCGTATTTCTTCGTTTTTTTCCCTTTCACGTTTGATTTTGGACACATAATGAAGGCTCGTGTGCATAACAAGTTGTTTATATTTTTAATATGACAGTAACTCTATTATCAGAATTTAAAAATAAAAATGTAACTAAACTAAATGTGCATTTCAAAGTTCTAACCAATGCGTACTCTCTAACCCAGTGAAAATGCGACCAAAGCATTGGGGTGTTTTGCAACATTGGATATCCTCTTCTTAAATCTCTTAGGATTGAATACATCAACTTCTTCTCCCCAGTGAGTTTTGTTCCTATGAATGATAGCCACCTTTGTCTCTTTGCCTTGCAAAATGAAACCTTCTGGTTGTGCTACATAGACTTCTTAATGTAAATCTCCATTCAAGAATGCCGATTTGACATTGAATTGAAAAAATGACTAGTGCAATTGAGCTGCCAAAGATAAAACAATTCTCACAGTTTCAAAGCGAGTTACCGGAGAAAAAGTTTCTTCGAAATCAATAACTTGTTGTTGCACATATCCTTTTGTCACAAAACATGCTTTATAATTTTGTATACTTCCATCTGCATCAAATTTGGTTTTGAAAACCTATTTCAAACCAATTATATTCTTGCCTTATGGTACGTTAACCATCTCCCAAGTTCCATTTTTCTCTATAACTTTAATCCTGTCTACCATTGCTTTCCACCATTCTTCTTTTTCATTAGCTTCAAAAAAATTGATAGGATCTGAAATAAGGAAAGCAAATTGACAAGATTCATATATGTCAGATAAAGACCTATAGCCCCTTGGCAGTGATTTATTTGAAGAATCATCAGCTGTCGATAAATAATGTTTGCTTGATGTTGGTGTGGTGGTTGAAGTTATCTGGCTTGATGAAATGGAGGAAATGGTAAAATCAGGTGCATTGTTCTCAGACACAATGTCAACAGGTATGAAACTCTTTTGTTGTATTTCTTCTTCATTCCAATTCCAACTTGCTTTCTTATTGAATATTACATCCCTTCTAATTAAAATCTTTCCACAAATAGGATTATACAACCTATATGCTTTGGATAAAGTACAATAACCAGTAAAGATGCATTTTTTAGAATTTTTGTCAAATTTTTGACGAGCTTGAGAATTTACCAATGCATAAGCAACACCTCCAAAAACTCGTAAATGACTTACAATCAGTTTCCTTTCATACTAAGCTTCGTAGGGAGTTTGATTTATGATAGCCCTTGTCGGTGATATATTTAGCAAATAAATCGATGTCGCTACAGCTTCTGCCCAAAATTGATTCGAGAGTCCCATCGATTATAGCATACTTCTTGCCATCTCCACCACATTTTGATTTTTTCGTTCGGCCACACCATTCTGCTCTGGAGTATAAGGAGTTGTTAATTCCCTATGAATGCCATTTTCTTCGCAGTACAAATTGAATTCATTGGATATGAACTCTCGGCCTCTATCTATGCACAACGTTTGGATGTAGTAGCCATTTTGTTTTTCCACCATAGCTTTAAATTCCTAAAATTTGGTGAAAGTTTCAGATTTATTTTTAAGGAAGCACACCCAACTCATGTGACTATAATCATCTATAAACAATAAGAAATATCGACTTTCACGAAAAGATTTCGTTTGCATAGGTCCATATAAATCTGCATGAATCAATTCTAAATATTGTCCAGCTCTCTAAACTTTTCCAATAGGAAATGATTTTCTAGTTTGTTTACCATAAATGCACCCCTTACATAAATCAGTGAAGTTGATTTTGGGTAATCTAAGAACCATACCTTTGTCACTCAACAATTGCAACCCATTAATATTCAGATGTCCATATCTTAAATGCCATAACTGTGAATCATCCATTGTTACAGCAAGAGCATAGTTCTGCAAGCGTGAAACATCCAGTGGAAACATCTTTTTTGGTGTCATATTGATATGAATGTTAGTGCCTAATTTCTTATTGCTAATCATACAAACATCTTCATTAAATAAAGCCGAATATCTACCAGCCAATAATTGCCCAACACTTAACAAATTATAGCCTTAGTCTAGTACAAAATGAACATCATGTAAAAGTTTGGTTTTACTAGTGCTGGTGACAACTCCAATGGTGCCTTTGCCCTCAACTTTCATATCTTTATTTTTTCCAAGCTGAACCTTGATCTTTTGTGTTTCATCGAGCTCTTAGAATAAAGATTTCGTTCCTATCATATAATTTGAATAACCGTTATCTACTAACCATAAATCGCTTAGTTTTTGATGGGAATAAAAAAATGCCATAAAGAGTTTGTTGTCTTCTTCATTTTCTCCTATAACATTCACACTCTGATCTTTGTACCAACAATCATCGGGGGCATACCCATACCTGTAGCAATGATTACATTGTTTAGTCACCATATTTATTTTCTGATTTTTGTACCAATAATTAGCCTGAACATGTTCGAATCTGTTACAATGATAACATTGAATATTTTTTGTGCTTATTTGCTTGATGGTGTTTTTATGTTTTCGTGCTCATTGGATTGCCTTTTTCCTCTACCTCTACCATTATTGCGACCATGACCTCGAAAGCCTCCTCTTCTTCCTCTTCCTTTGCTTGCAAAATTGACATTAGTCTCTTGTACTTGAAACACCTTTTCTTCCTTTCATACAATCTGTTAATTCTTGACTGATGAGATTGAAGAGACCCCTTTAGTTCAACAACTGAAAGAATGTCCAAATTCTTTGATTCTTCTATAGTAGGTTGTTGGAATTATGCTCATGACCTAGTCGTTATGTAATAGATTGAACACTTTAGTTTTATGATTATTAAATTTGATTAATAACATGGCAAATGATTTGATTATCATATTACATTTATTGTTTATTATTCTAATATGATATGTCCTTGAATAAATTTATATACTTGCCATTATAATGGAGATTATGATAATGAGAGTCAAGTCTTGAGGGTTTAATCTAAAAGTGTTCTTGATCATAGGTGTAACATCCCGTCCCCATATTAAGGGTTAGAATCAAAGACTTCTGTAATGGAGAAAATAGTAATGAGAGAGTTAGATCTCATGCTCATGCATAATGTTAGCATACATGCTTTTGAATTTGAATTTGAATTTCTATAAACATGGAAATAATTGTACATGCACTCATTGACATTCTAGGTACAATTATATTGTAATAGAATATGTTGAGAATTGTGGTTACGGTGATAAGATAATTTCAGATGGTGGAATTAAAAATTAAGAATTGTTTACCATGGCATTAAATGATTTTTAGATTGTGATTTAGATAAATTGATTTTAGTTGAATCAAGAAGAGAAGCTAGAAATGACAACACCAATATGGCACTTCCTGGATTAAACTGTATTGATCTAGGCTGATTTTGACAAAATTGTCTTCATGAAAGTTGTAGATCTTTCTTTTAGCTTTCCATTGATATAAAGTTTTTAATTTTTGAAGTTTTAGATCAAAAGTTATGGAGGTTTGAAGTATGAGATTCGGTGAAAATGAAAAAGAAGAAATGCATCGTCGTGCCTTTTGAGATTCAAAATGGCAGTTTGCACCGTTGTGCTTAAGCACGATCGTGTATTTGAGTTTTTCCTTTTTACTGAATAGTATTGCTCTTTTTGACCATGATTTCTTCTCTAGACATCCAAATGAGTTGATTCTTAAACCATTTAATTCATAAGACATTGTTCTACGCTACATAAAACTTGGTAACATTCCAAATTAATTTTTAAAAAGATTGATTGAACGAAAGTGAGGGAATCAGTTGGGATACTGAACTGGTGTTATTTTACTGAACATACTTTGTTATGTTAATTATATATGGATTTGTAGGATTCCAAATGAGATGATTTTTAATTTTAAGTAAACTATAGATGTAGGGCTACAAATAATCTAAAGAAGTCAAATTTTAAACCAGTCTTTAAGAGGTTTAAATTATGGATGAAAGTTGTGTATAGTATACTATTTTGGACAAAAGTAGTCCGAAAATGTTTGAAGTATATATTTCAAATCATTGATCCAAATTAGATGATTTTTGTGTCAATGGAAACATAAGACATAGGGGAACATGTTTCTAGAAGAAAGTGTTACAAAATGGCTTCAGTATCAGGGCTAGAAAGAACATGCAAAGTTAACCCGAAATGATGTTTTTATGGAAAAATTTGGAAGTGATTTAATGGGTTATGACTTGCGATTTCAGTGGTTTTATTAAGTCATAAACTTAAGTATAAATCATACTTAAGTGAGTTTTAATAAAAGGAAGTGGATAAGAGGTTAAGAAATGGACAGGTGTCTAAGCTTTAAAGTTAAGCTTTATTAACCTTGAAAGACACGTTATTGTACTTATCTTTATCTCTCTCAAAGTTTCTTTCTCCAATTTATCTCCAACACAGAGTTTTTCATCAAATCTCCAACAGAGAAAAATCTTGTTTTCTTTTACCCACTACCACTTCCTCTTTGTTATTTCTTTCTTCTATCCTAAGAAAAATCGAACCCCCTGTCAACTTTCAAGTTGATGTACGAGGCTGCATGAGGGATTAGGGTTACGTGATTTTTGCAGAAGTTGGAGCTTCAAACAAGTAAGCTTGTTATGATTATGTATTTTTGTATGAACTGAAGCATGCATCGTGAGCTTACTGTAAAATGGTTAAGAACAGTGATATTCATATTTGCTGAAAAATAAGTGAGGAGATTTTAAGTGCGTCGTACATATTGTTTTTTTTATATAGATTTAATGGTCAAAATGTTATAAGAGGTTGTAGAAATGACTTTTGAAGCTAAAAGATCAACTAAAATAGGTAGGAGATTAATGCAGAAAAAGTTGGAGAAGTGGATATGTGAATGCTCTATTCATGTTAATGTTTTTACTGTTCATATATATATATATACGTAAGTTTTGGAGTGCTTAAAGATGATTAAAAAGGAATTTAGAGTTAAGAGAAAGGTGTATGGTGATGTCTAGAGATGAGAAAGAATGATTAAAGTGATAGTTAGAGGGGAAAAAATGAAGAAAATACAAAAGTTGAAAAATAGAAAAATGGAAGTGAAGAAATGCAGAAAATGTGATAAATATGAGAGAGTGTTTCTGGTTTTGATGATTACGAAAAATGATAGATTGATTTGGTTGTGATAAGTTAAGTTGAAATGAAATAGGAATGAAGAGAAAATATTGAGAAAATAAGCTAGAAGTGATATAGTAAGCAAAATAGATGATTTAAGATGAAAGAGATGATGAAGGGTGTTGGAAAATGTACAAATGCAGTGTTTCCCACTAAACATGCATCTGTATTTTTGTCATATCTTGGTTTACAGACATCCAAATGGGATGATTTTAAGTTCATATTAAACTACATATGTATTGCTATATTTTTATGAGGGAATCAAAATTGAATTCTATCTCTAAAAGTTTAATAATTTAGCTTGAATTTGAGTTTGTGGATTTTATCATGCTTTGGAAAAGCCTGTAGTGTTTTTAGCATAACTTGCAGAATATTGAACGAAATTGCATGCAATAGGTTTTTGAAACTTAAGACATAAAGGAATAATTGTGTATAATCGTGTTTTGCCTAAACCCTTCAATTTCCTTGTCAAAATTGCCATGCAAGTTTGACCCAAAGGTCTGTTTTGAAGAAGAAGAGACTTGGCAGTGTGTGAATTTGGAGAAGAAAATGAGGGGTTACACGATCTGCTTCTGTATGATTGTGACTTTTTAGAGAAGTCTGGAAAAGCACGGTCGTGACTTTTCTGATCCAACTTGAATGCACCATCGTGACATTGAATGTGCACGATCGTGCTTTTTTCTGATCCAACTTGAATGCACGATCGTGACATTGCATGCTTGCTGAAGTGGACTGAAGTGAACATCTTTCACTCTTTTGGTCATAACTTCTTCTTCCGACCTCCAAATAACATGAGACTTGAACCATTGGACTCATAACACATTGATATTAATTTAACCAAAAAGTATAACCATATGAAATCATTTGTACGAGATTGATTGATAAATTTGGGACGGAATTGATGAGGAATTCTGGAAAATGATAACTGGAGTATTTTCACTGACCATGCTTCGGTATTTTAGGAATAAATTATTATGTTGTTATTCAAATTGATTATTATTGATTTATATTAAAATAGAGACATAGGGATACAATTTTTATGAAGAAATAAAATTCCAATTCTATCTCCATAGTTCTAGAATCTGACCTCAAGTTGGGTATAGAATGCTGTTATAGTTAAGGAATGATCCGAATTATTTGTAGTATAAATTTTTTACTATTGAACCAAATTGAATTATCTTGGTGTTATTAGAAACTTAAGACGATAGGGAACATGTTATCAGAAGAAAGTTTTGCCAAATTACCTCATTTTCATTGTCTAATTTATCATGGAAAATAGACCCAAAGGTTTGGAATTTTGGAGAATTTATAAGAAAGAATGAGAGTTTGGATAATGTGTGATCATGTAATGTTGGAATAATTTGAAACTTAATACATAAAGGAATAATTTTGTAAAAGAGTGTTTTGCCTAAATCCTTCATTTTGCCTTGTCAAAATTGCCATGAAAGTTTGACTTGAAGGTCTGTTTTAGAGAAGAAGAGACTTGGCAATGCGTGAATTTAGAGAAGAAAAAAAGGGGTTGCACTGGAGAAGTCTAGAAAAGCACGATTGTGATTTTTTTTTATCCAACTTGAATCTCACGATCATGCTTATGCACGATCATGACATTCAATGCTTGCTGAAGTGGATTGATGTGAACATCTTTCACTCTTTTGGTCATAACTACTCCCGACCTCCAAATGACATGATACTTGAACCATTGGCCTAATAACACATTGATATTCGTCTCAACCAAAAATTATAACCTTCTGAAATCATTTTTGAGAGATTTATTGATGAATTTTGGACGGAATTGATGAGGAGTTCTGGAAAATGATAACTGGAGTATTTTCACTGAAAATGGTTCAGTATTTTAGGCACAACTTATTATTTAGTTATCCAAATGTAATGATTCTTAATTTTAGATTAAAATAAAGACATAGGGATACAATGTTTATGAAGAAATAAAATTCCAACTCTATCTCTATAGTTCCAAAATCTGACTTGAAGTTGGGTATAGAATACTGCTACAGTTAAGGAATGGTCCGAATTATCTGGATTATAACTTTTGTAATATTGAACCAAATTGAATTATCTTGGTTTTATTAGAAACTTAAGACAATAGGGAACATGTTATTAGAAGAAAGTTTTACCAAATTACCTCATTTTCATTGTTTAATTTGTCATGGAAAATAGACCCAAAGGTCTGGAATTTTGGAGAATTTATGAGAAAGAATGAGAGTTCGGATAATGTGTGATCATGTAATGTTGAAATAACATTAATGAGTGAATTGTTGGTATTAAGGTACCGAAGACGTGTAAAATGGAGATGAAGTGGTTCATAGGATTAAAATTATGATTCAAAAAGAGGAGTAAAGTGTATTTAGTAAAAGTGAATGAGAAGTGAGTTATTATGAAAGCAAATGGTGCAAAAAAATGGAAATGTGATAAAATGTGAAATTTGCTAATATACCCGGGATTGTGATGAACATGCATCCTATATATTCCATATACACATGTGTGCATAAATGAATGCTTAAAATTGTGCAATGTTATTAATGTGTGTGTGTAATGTGTGTATTGTATAATTTTGATGTGCAGGATGAACGTTCATATTCAGATGTTTCCATAATTTGGAAGCAAATGCTAGTCTGGAGCTTACTGTGAGTAGACTTAGATGGTCTTATTTCGTTGTTTGTTTTGTTTGAATTTTTGTATTGATTGACTACTGAATGCTCATATGGATGTGATTGATTGTATTGAATTCCGGATAGAAGGTCCAATGATTGTGAAATATGGATGAGATATTGCAGTACTACTTATATGTGAATGTGATAAACTAAATATTCCATAATATGATTGATTAAAAATGTGAGATACATTCTATACATGAATGCATGATCAAATAATGGGAGTTGTGATCAGAGTAGCCACCGATCAGAGCTTAAAGCTCAAAGTGTGAAAAGAGCCTCGAGCTCAGAAAGTGTTTAAAAGCCTAAGGCTCACCATATAAAATGAGCCATGTATCCCCATCGAATAAGGGACAGTTAGTAATGAGCCCGGTATCTAATACATACGGGACAGTTTAGGCACTTAGTCACAATAAAGTAATAAATGGAAAGTGGGTCTCATGTGCATTGCATATGAATAATTCGAATGATTAAAGTATATTGAGTGTGAAATGTGAAATGATGTGAATGTGAATTATGTGTTATATGATTGGGTGAGCCATCGATGATGATCACTCATTGAGTTCACAAAACTCACCCAAGAAGAATACCCCGTTAGGCAAATGGAAGTATACCTATTGTATTCAAGTAAGAAGTAGAGGTCGGGATCAGTTAGCATCTGTATTGTATTTGTTTATTTTCATACTGAATTATATATTTCGTAAATTTTGTATCAAATTATGTACTCATAAATACCGTACAATGAGTATATGAATGACGTTATAATGTAAAGACATTATGACTAAAGTGTTTTGTATTTGTAATGGGCCTCAAATGGCTATTAAAATTATGTTGCTTGTATTGTTATGATTGAAAAAGTTTGCGAATAAAGCGGGATCGATTTGGTTATGGATTTCCGCATATTATGTTTTTGGTTTCAAAAAAAAAATTTACACTGAGTTTTGACTGATTGAGTGTTCTAGCACACCAACCTCACAAGGCATAGATTCAAATATCATGCAGGATGTCGGGTACGTGTCTTGCAGGATTGTGGTGCTACATATGTGGTATCAAAACCCAGAATTACTATCTTATATGGGCGTTTTCTGAAATATATGTCAAGTTACATGCATTTTAGTCATGTTATAGCACATAGCGGCAACTGATCCCCCGTATAAGTCACATCCATGGGCATTCCTTAAGAGTTTGAGCTGTTAGAAGCACTGAGAAAAATGAGGATCTGACAGAATGTGAGGAAATAAAGGTTTATGGGTATCTTGGAAATGAGAAATAGTATTTGGTTCTGTATGATAGGTAAAAGTTCACCACAATTGTGTATGTACCCTTGAATGTGATATAGGTGTGAATAGGTATACTGCCACGGATTGATTGAGGAAAATAGGGATATGAGTAGAAATAAGGAGACTAAAGTGTACAAGCAGAATGTAATGAAATCATAAATTTGTTATGATCATAAAAGGATGAATTTGGAACTGAAATGGTTATGTGAGTATCATGATAAGAGTTTATAATTCAGTATAAGAAGATATTAGGGGAATTGAGACTAGAAATTCATAATGATTATGCATCAATAATTCTGAATTGGTTGAGGATATATATATATATATATGGGAAAAGAAATAGACAAAATTGACTTTACGAGAGGTAAATGATGTGTAGTAAGGAGAAAGTTAGAAATGCGTATAAGATAGGATTTTAGGCGAGACTGAGAAAGAGGTAAATGAAAGCCCCCAAAGTTAAGTTAGTTTGTTATCAAGAGTCATATGAATAATATTGATATTGGGAATAAGAAATCTTCTTCCGGAGAAGAATTTCACTGGATTAGATTAAGTAGACCAAGTAGTTTTTTTCTTAAAAATGATCAAGGAAGGAATAAATAAGAAATGATATTGGAGTCCTATTCCTAACGAAGACTCAAGCATAAAGATGTAGAAAATGTTACTAAGGGTGTATACATTTGGTTTGATGTAAAGTATCCAATTACGTGAGTGTATTCATAAATTTAGGAGATACAAATTGGATTTGAGGAATGTGTTACCAATACAGAAAGTGAAGTTTTCAAATAAATTGAAATGTGTGGAGAAACTAGTACGAATGAATGGGCATTTGAATAAGTCAATGTGAAATAAGAGGAAATTGAATGATTGGAGAAAATTATTTGAGAAAAGAAGTCAATTGCGAAACTGAAAATGACATAAGATAATATTACCTTAATTAAGGAATTACGAGAATCAATTATG
>JANSVA010450542.1:0-16757 GCA_025504915.1 Erythroxylum reticulatum | reverse complement strand
AACATCGTAGGGAGAAAGAGTTTGAAGAGGGAGACTTGGTATTAGTATACTTGAAGAAAGAAAGGTTTCCTAAGGGAGCTTATCACAAGCTCAGGTCTAGGAAGTTTGGGTCGTGCAAGATATTGAAGAAAATTAGTTCTAACGCTTATCTTGTAGACCTACCATCAGTCTTACATATCAGCCCAATCTTTAATGTTTCTGACCTATATTCATTTGAAGGATTTGATAGAGAAGCGGCTGAAGTTGTAGAGCAGATAGACCAGTTGCCAAGGGTGCATCCAGATGTTATTGAGCAGGTTTTGGATGTCAAAGAAGTGTGTTGAAGGAGGGGCAATCAGTACAGACAGTTCTTAGTCAAGTGGTTGGGTAAACCAACTAGTGAAAGCACTTGGATAACTGAAGAAGAGTTAAAGAAAGTTGCTCTAAAGTTGCATGCTGAAGTTTTGAAGGTTTTCTCGCCGGAGTCAAGTCTTTCAACCCAAGGGGATTAATGCAGGAGCATTTAGTTTAGATTCCTAGTTAATATTGGATTTCTTACTATTTAGTACTTCTTAAGTTATTTGGATTCCTAGTTATTATAGGATTAACATATTATTTCTTAATTAGTATTTCCTTTTTTTATTAGGACTTCTAATTTAGTATTTCCTTTTCCTATTAGGAGTTGTTCTATACTAGTATAAATAAACTGCCTATGCTTGATTTAAAGGTATGTCTTTTATCAATCAAATAATTTTATATTTTTAGAGGTTTTTCTACAAACCCTAAGCCTTATTTTGAAGTTCCAGCTACAATCTACATCAATTATAGCCTATTCTATTCTAATTATCTTTGTTTTTCCTTCCCACACTATGTCATGTTTGCTACTAATAGCAATCATTTCTTCAATAATGATTCTTCCCAAATTAAAATGTGGCCCGATGTCTATATCATAAATTAACTTATCCATAGCCAAATAAACTGTAACCGTATGAGCACTAGGTAACCAATTCTCTAACAAAAGCTTATAGAGCACAAAATACTTTTGTGATAATTGAGATGCATGAAGGATAGAGGAAGATGGCCAAAAAGTCAACTTAGCCCCGTTAATATAGTATCCAACATATCATGGGTCACAATAAAATCATCATCATAAGATCTATCACCAATTAAATTATCAAACCCCAAAAATATATTAAACTAATTTGGATCAAATTGAATCACAGTACCCATCACATACACCACATGATGGCTCAACGCAGATTCATCCAAGACATCCTTATCAAGATTACAGTAAAATTCCCTAACTGGTTCAGAATCATAATGTTACTGTAATAAAGTAGCAGTTAATAAATCCCTTTCAGTTAACAACACTTCCAGACAATATTGTTGATATTCAGCCAGATTAATGGGATAATCAAAAGCAAACTCAATATTTTGAACAGAGTCCTACTTCTGTTCCACAGCGGAAGAGTACAACTCGTATGAGAGAACATCATCAACTGAAATTCTAACAAGAGACTATTTGCCGAGGGGGTCAAACTGATTTACAAGGGTGACCCAACCATAGAGACATGATTAATAGTCTCAACAGAAGCCTCTTTTGAATCAAAGGCATATTCCTCTACCATAGAAGACAACATCCGCAACACATCAGCATCGACTTGTGGATATTCCTGAACAAAGCAAGAGTCAGGAATGTCAATGTGCGCAGGATGACCCAACACCAGTTGATAACCTCCAACGAGGTAGGTTCTATTGAAGGAGGCTAGAATGTCGAGAAGGCCCAATGATGGAGGGGATAGAGGGTGTCAATGACTGCTCCAAATGAGAAGATGAAGCTTGACATTTTGATTTTCCCATGGTAGCTTCAAAAATAAGAATGCCTAATGAAGATGAAAAAGATTGAAGTCGGTGGAGAGTGAAAAACGTGAGTGACCCAATTAAGAGAGTAAACTATATAGTGAGAGAAACTAACTATCATAAATGAAGAAGAAAGACAAGAAAAATTTGAAAACCAAATTTCAAGGTAAAGAGAGGAGGGAAGGGAAGTGTATTCGGCGGCAACTCAAAGTGAAAGATAAAAATTAGGGATTTTGTCCCTTTGTAATTCCCTACCAAAATTACAGTAAAATTCCCTAAGCTGTTCAGAATCATAAAATTACGATAATAAAGTAGCATTAATAAATCCCTTTCAGCTAACAACACTTCCAGACGATATTGTTGATATTCAACCAGATTAATGGGATGATCAAAAGCAAACTCGGTATTCGCAATAGAGTCCCACTTCTGTTCTGCAGTGAAAGAATAAAACTTATATGACAGAGCGTCATCAACTGAAATTCTAACTGGAGACTATTTGCGACGGGGTCGAACTTACTTACGAGGGTGACCCAATTGTAGCGACAGGATCAGTAGTCTCGATAGGAGCCTCTTCTGATTTAGAGGCAGATTCCTCTACCATAGAAGAAAACAGCCGCAACACTTCAACATCGACTTGTGGTTGTTCCCGAACAAAGGAAGAGTCGGGAATGTCAATGGGCACTGCCAAGGATGACTCGAAACCAGTTGATAACCTCCCACAAGGTGGGTTTTGTGGAAGGTGGCTAGAATGTCAAGAAGGCCCAGCGGTGGAGGGGACAGAGGTGTCGATGACTGCTCTAAATGAGAGGATGAGGCTTGACATTTTGATTTTCCCATGGTAGCTCCAAAAATAAGAATGCTTAATGAAGATGAAGAAGGTAGACATCGGTGGAGAGTGAAAAATGTGAGTGACCCAATTAAGAGAGTAAACTATATAGTGAGAGACACTAACTATTATGAATGAAGAAGAATGACTAGAAAAATTTGAAAACAAAATTTCAGCATCAGGTGCTTGGTTGGTTTCTTCATCTTAAGCAATTGACTTATCCTCTGTCTGAATAGTTTCTTCACTAGCAGCAATTAACTGTAGATCTGGGCAATTTTTGGATCTTCTTTGCATCTTGGAGCTGGTTCATGAGTCTAGTTTTGGAGATTTTCTTCAACTACTTTATCAATTATGTTATGTACATCATTTACTACAATATTTATGGATTCCATCACTGTCTTGGTTCTTTGATTAAACACCCAATATGCCTTGCTATGAGTTGAATATCCAATAAAGATCCGTTTATCACTTTTACTCTTGAACTTTCCAGGTTGCGCTCGATCTCTTAGGATATAACATTTTCTACCAAATACATGAAAGTAACTAATATCTAGTTTCTTCCCCTTCCAAAGTTCATAAGGTGTCTTGTTCAAGTTGCTTATAAGATATACTCAATTGCATATGTAGCATATGCGTTTGCCACTTTAGCCCAAAACCTCAATGATATTTTTCTTCCGTTTATCATAGATCTAGCCATTTCTTGAAGAATTCTATTCCTTCTCTTTGCAACTCCATTTTTTTAAAGAGTTTTAGGTGCTAAAAATTCCTGCTTGATACCATATTTCGCACAAAAGTCATTGAAACTTGTGTTTTCGAACTCCCTTCCATGATCTGATCATATTCTCAACATTGTCAAAATTTTCACATTTGTAACCTGTATACATAAACTTCTAAAAGCCTTAAATGAATATGATTTCTCCTTCAAGAATGCTACCTAAGTGTATTTAGAGTAATCATCAACATAAGTCCAAATGTACCTCATTCCACCAATACTAGCATGTTGTGTTAGTCCAACCAAATCCATATGAATTAATCTCAATACACTAGAGGATGTAATATATCTAACCTTTTTATGTGACACTCTTGTCTTTTTACCCATTTTGCTTGCATTACAAATCATCTCGTCATCATTATTCATTGTGGGTAACCTTCCGACCGCTTTGAATTCTTTAACTTATTAATAAGATCATATGAGATATGGCCAAGCTTTTGATGCCAAAGATTTATATTATCGTTATATGAGGCTGATTTGCAAGAACTATTGACCTACAACGTATAACAAGTATCTTCCGATCTTCTGCCACTCAGTAAACATTCTCCTTTTTCAGTGAATACCCTGCATTCATCACTAATGAATTTAACCAATAATCAATCATCACAAAGTTGCCTTACACTCACCAAATTGGCTTTTAACCTATCAACATGAAGCACGCTCTTTGAGGTGTGGTAGTCCAGCTATGCATAGTGTCCTTCTTCCAATAATTGAAGCCTTCTTTCCATCACCAAAGTTAATATGGCCATCTACATAACTTTGATAATCCATGAAGTGACTTCTTTCACCTATCATGTGATGTGAGCACCCACTATCAAAATACCAACCATTATGTGAAGCAGACCACATAGATTTAAAAGACACAGGTGATTGTAGTTGACCCTTTCTAGCCCAAGTGTATTTAGGTAACGTGGGTTGCTACTGGAAATTCATTGTAGAATGTTTAGACTTTTAGTTTTGAGCCCTCTAAAATATCATTTGTAACAACTTGTAACAGTTCGATCTCATGTGCCCTTTTACCCTACAAAAGTGACAAATAAGTATAAATTTTTGTTTCCTCCTTGAAGTTTCTCCTTGGACAGATCTGGCTGCACCATTTTCCTCATCATTCGACTTAGAACAATCAACTTTATAGCTAATGCCTTAAAGGTATCCTTTAATTTTATCAATTTCTATCAACTTTTCTAACTTTTCAATGCCTCCATTTAACATTCTTATCCTTTTTTTTTGTATTGATTAACTTCAATTTTGTTTCATAGCTCATCTATTGTAGATAATAACTTCTTTAGATCTTTGTTGATTTGCAAAACCAATTACTCATTTTACGCTAAAAATCACAAGTATACGGGTCGTTACTTGTAGTAAAAAGCAAATATTAGCCCACAGAGATTGTGCTTAGGCACCACATAATTCAAGTTGCTCTTTATTTAAGACTTAAATTCAAATATTGAATTGAAAAATAAACTAAATCAAACAAACTGATAATGAACAAACACCATAATAATGCGAATCTGTCAAAAGAAATAATCAAGTTAAGAAAGAGGGGATTTTACCTATTATTCATGCTAACCCAATTATGTGTTCACAGGGTGTTGGTTTTAGACAATCGTAGGGTTGATTACTCTCTCTTGAGTTATAACCATCCCCTAAATTATAATCCCTAATCGAATTATGGACTTGCAATATCTCAATTCACAAATTACCCAAAATTCTAATTGGTTCTAAAGTTCTCTAATAAACAATCGGGTCTTACACGAGATCTCTCTCAATGAAATTACCAACTAGATTGATTAAGTGATCAATTAGATCGCCTAACTATCGTTAATCCAGTATAATCATCTTTATCTAGTTCACCCTTTCGGTTTCTTATCGAAATATGCATATACATCAATCAATCACAACACCCAACTCAAGTAAACACAAATTAGCTAGATTAACATTAAAGATAAACCAAATCCCGAAGGTAAAGTTAGAACATCATTATCAACTAAAAATTCATAACCATTTAACCCATCTCAATCTTACACATTTAAATGAATAAAGAAGTAAATGGGGAGGAAATGAAACTCAGGTTGGATGACTCAGAAGAGCATCGATGTCGGGAGAGCACCTATTCCTGGAAGCTTCAGCATCGAAACCTAATGCTTCTTCTTCTTCTTTTCTCTCTCTTTTAGATTTCCAAAAGTAGGCAGAATGTAGAGCTCTCTCTTAGGTTCCATCATAATCCTTTTATAGTCTTTACCAATTAAAGTAACCCTAGTGTCTTTCCGAGGTTCGATATGTCCCTCGAAAACTTGAATATGAAAGTGACTCTGTGTATGTCTGCACGCAGGCTTCATCTCGCTCTCTGTCACGATTGTGGCAGATCTCCCATGATCGTGGCCTTATGCTTGAGCTTTTGTCACGATCGTGACTTAATGTTAATGCTTGTATCATAATTGTGGCAGGTCCCCCATGATCGTGGCCATGTGTTTTAGTCCAGTTCTCCTCTGAAACTCTTCCAAATGTCCTGAAACACCAACAAACTCATCACGACACCTGATATATATAAAATTGAAGCTCAAAAACTTGTTGTCACCACTTAAAACACAAATGTTTACAAACTAACACAAATCTTAAGGTAAACACACACTAAACAATCAACTTAACCACTAAACACATATCAAATTACCTGTAAAAATACAATGCAATATACTTATCAACATCCCTGCACTTAAACTTTTGCTTGTCCTCAAGCAAAGATCAAATATAGCCAATAAAATTATATCACTTCATTTTCTTAAAGATTAAACAATGCAATCTCTCAAACTTTGGCTAACTCAAGTGTCAAGCTACTACACACATTGTGACTAATTTTTATTGGTGCATATAAGTAAACTTAACCTATGAAACCATCACTCAAAGATAAGTATAAATTTAAAGTGGAGGTTCCTTACAAATTTCACTCATTTCTCTCAAGTGTTTGATGGTTAGTATTCTACTCAAACTTCCTATACAAAACCAAACTATCACAGGCTTTATAATAAGGCAATTCTTCTCCATAATGATTACATACTAGGATAGATCAAAAGGGCTTTGTTTCTTATTGTAATATGGCTAGGGTTATGGTGTGTTAAACAGGTTTTAGGGATTTATCACAAGCATTTATAAACTACTAAGTGTACCAAAGGATGACAAAGATAAACCTTTAAGATAAGCAAATAGATAAGACTACTTCGTACTTATTTTAGCTACTACATGTTATACCTTTTTCTTTTCTTTTTTTTCTTGATTTTGTTCTTTCTCTTTTCTTTTTGTTCTTTTTCTTTGTTCTTTTCTCTTTTTTTCTTTTTTTTCATAAAAATTAATGGATAGAAAACAACAACTATATGCAATGTGCTCTTAACTTGATTCCATACTTAAGCATCAATTAGCACTCTATTACTTGTGATTATGGGTTTTAAAAATTGGGTGATTTCAAGAAACAAAAGGTTAAAGGCTCGACAGGTCTAACAAGGGATGATAAAATGGTAGGTCATTTAAGTCAAAGGTTAAAGCAAGAAGGCCTTAATCATTTCTATCCAGCATGCATCCAATAGATTTAAACCGATTCAAAGCAAGTTCTGAAGGTAACTAACTAAGGAAGTATCACACAAACAAAGACATGAAATGACTATAGAATGGAATCGTAAATGCTCAATTACTCATATAGACTCAAATGGAAATCCATTATGCTTCTATACATTACCTCATTGGTCAAGTGTTAGGTTATGAGTAAGCTTATGTAGCCAACTACTTTCATCACTCCATATGGTCCACTCTCCACTTAAGTAGCCTAATTTAAGTTCACGAATGCATTTAATCTAATTCCAACTAGCATGACAGAATCTTATGGAATCACATTCATCACAAAGATTCAAATGTAAGGGAAATGACACATTTAATACTAACATCCTAACATGCATCCTAAATGACATGCAAAAATGCAAAGACTTCTACAAAGATTCAAATGTAAGGGAAATGACACATCTAATACTAACAACCTAACATGTATCCTAAATGACATGCAAAAATGAAAAAACTACCTCCGTATACTAAAACAAAACATTATCCTCAATGTGAAAAAGAGAAAATACAAAACCAACAAACAACATCATGAAAAAGAAAACACAAAAAGAATAATAGAAGAGGTTAAGGATAAGATAGGTTTATGGTGTTGATGCTGATGGAAGTGACACATTTTTTCCTCTCGTCCTTTTGTCCTCCAACAAGCTATGATGCATAATAAATTTTGAAGTAATCTCTAAGAGTATCATTGGGGACATAAACAATAAAAGAATGAAGCGTGGAACAAGTTAAACTAAACTAAATATTATAAAATCAAAACAACACCATACTAGCACAAAAACAAACAAATGAAAGACAAATATGCTAAGTTAAGGTCATTAGCTTGACCATCCCATATGAAGTCATAAAATAGTGAGTGAAAGGTAATAAAGTACTTCCCTTTCTTGTGGAAATGACCCTCTAAAGTAATGCTTGCATCTATACCCATTAATCATAAAAGTTTCGCCTTTTTCATTTTCTAACTCCAGAGCTCCATGGGGAAATACTTGACTAACCTTGAATGGGCCACTCCATCTTGACTTGAGCTTTCCGGGAAATAACCAAACTTGTGAATTGAATAAATGCACTAAGTCCCCACTCTTGATTTCCTTTTTCTTAATGTGGCCATCATGCCACTTTTTCGCCCTTTCTTTGTATAACTTGGCATTTTCATATGTATTATATCTGAATTCTTCCAATTCATCAAGTTGTGACAATCTCTTCTCTCCTGCTAGCTTCTAATTCATGTTCAATTTCCTAATTGCCCAATAGGCTCTATGCTCCAACTCTAATGGTAAATGGCAAGCCTTGCCATATATAAGTCGATATGGTGTTGTGCCTATTGGAGTTTTGAAAGTTATCCTATAAGTCCACAATGCATCATCCAGTTTCAAAGCCCAATCTTTCCTTGAAGTGCTCATTATGCTCTCTAAGATCCTCTTTAACTCTCTATTCACCACCTCCACTTGGCCATTTGTCTATAGATGATAAGGGGTTGCCACTCAATGATGAACATTATATCTTCTCAAAAAAGCCTCAAAGGGTTTATTGTAGAAATGGCTCCCCCTATCACTTATAATAGCTCTAGGCACCCTAAATCTAGTAAATATCTTCTTCATGAACCTTTGCACCACTTTGCCATCATTTGTTGGAGTAGCTATTGCTTCAACCCATGTAGACACATAATCAAATCCAACCAATATATAAGAGTTACCTAGGGAAGATGAGAATGGTCCCATGAAATCTAAGCCCCACACATCAAATATCTCAACCTCCATGATGTTTGAAAGTGGCATCTCATCTCTCTTCAAAATATTGGCTACTCTTTGGCACCTATCACAACATAATACAAAATCTTGGGCATCCTTGAACAAGTTTAGCTAGTAAAATCCACACTCCAAAATGCGTACAATAGTTTTATTTGCTTCATAGTGTCTAGCATAAACAGAGCTATAACATTAGGTCAAAACTTTAGGCATTTCATCTTTAGGGACACATCTGTGAATCAAACTATTAGCACATATTTTATACAACACAGGGTCATCCCAAATATAGTGAGAAAAATAAAATAAGAACCGCTTCATTTATTGATGTGAGAGATTGTAGGAAAGAATATTACCTAAGAGATAATTAGCAATATCTGCAAACCAAGGAAGAAAAGGGTTTTCTACCATCATTAAAGCCTCATAAGAAAAAAACTATTCAATTTCCTCTTCTTCTTCATTTTTCCCTTCAAGTCTCGATAGCTGGTCCGTTACAACATATTTTGCTCCTTTCTTATCTTTAATCTCAATGTTGAATTCTTAGAGCAGAAGCACCCATCATATGAGCCTAGCCTTGGCATCCTTCTTTGTAAAGAGATATCGCAACGTCGTATGAACTGTAAAAGAAATTGTAAGCCTAAAAGGTAAAAATGAAAAATTTCCCATGCAAATACCACTGCAAGCAACTCCTTTTCAGTGGTCGTGTAGTTCAATTGTGCTATTATCAAGGTCTTACTGGTGTAGTAAATTGCATGTAACCTCTTCTACTTTCGCTATTCGAGTCCACAGCCAATGGCATGGTCACTTGCAGCACACATGATCTCGAAGGGAAGTGACCATCCTGATGATGTCAAAATAGGTGTTGTTGTAAGTGCAGTCTTTAACTTGTTAAAAGCATTCAAAGAATCATCATCAAACACAAATGGAACATCTTTAACTAACAAGTTAGTTAATGGTCTAACAATAAGAGAAAAATTCTTGATGAACCGTCTGTAGAACTCAGCATGACCAAGGAATGCTTGGATGCTCTTAATGTTAGTAGGAGGTGAAATTTTTTTGATCACTTTAGTCTCAGCTCGATCTACCTCAATTCTCCTGCATGAAATCTTATAGCCAAAACAAATTCCTCTTGAAACATGAAATGACACTTCTCCCAATTCAAGACCAAATGAGACTCCTCACATTTTTGTAATACTCTATCCAAATTAAACAAACAATGATCAAAAGAGTCTCCAAAAATAGAGAAGTCATCGATAAATACCTCTATGAATTCCTCATTCATATCTACAAAGATGGCCATTATACACCTTTAGAATGTGGCTGGTGTATTGCATAGGCCAAAAGGCATCCTCTTGTAAGCAAAAGTCCCATAAGGATAAGTGAAAGTAGTTTTCTCTTGGTCTTGTGGGTATATGAACAACTGATTGTATGTTGAATATCCATTAAGAAAGCGATAAGCCACGCTCTTAATCATTTGGTCCACAAAAGGAAATGGAAAATGATCTTTCTTGGTGGCCAAATTGAGCTTCTTATAATCAATACACAGTCTCCAACCTGTGATCATCCTAGTGAAAATTTGTTCACCTTTTTCATTCTCCATCATTGTGATGCCTCCTTTTTTAGGCACACATTGCACTATACTCACCCACTCACTATTTGAAATTGGGTATATAATACTTGCATCTAAAAGCTTCACCACTTTGTTCTTCACAACCTCTTCATGTTTGGATTTAACCTCTTTGCCTCTCCCTCACTGTCTTGCATCCTTCTTCAAGGTTAATCCTATGCATCACCATATTGGGGCTAATCCCCTTAATATTAGAAATTTTCCACCCCATGGCTCTCATCCTCTTCTTAATGGTCTCTATCACTTTATCTTCTTGCTCAACATTCAATTGGTTGAAAATGATGATGGGCAAGGTGTGGTCCTTGCCTAAAAATGTGTATCTTAGTTGAGAAGGTAAGGGTTTTAATTTTGGGAGGCTTTACAATGGAAGGTGGTGTGGGTGCATCTTCTCTCCCTCACCTTCCTCATACAATTCCTCTTCACTCACACTCTCATCCCTATGCACTTCAATAATTTTCTCAAGTTCCTTTTCATTTTCCTTCTCAACCTCCTTTACATAGTTATCAACAACATCAATCTTCATACAAGCACTTCCATCCACTGATTTCTTCAAAGATTTATTCATATTAAATTCAACCTGCTCATCACCAATTCTCAAATCCAATTTACCTTCATACACATCAACTAATGCCCTATTAGTATTCATAAATGGCCTACCGAAAATCAATGGATAATTCTTATCTTCTTTAAAATCTAGCATAACAAAATCAACAAGTTTTATAAATTCATCCACATTTACCAAAATGTCTTCCACTACCCCAAATGGCCTCTTAATGGATTGATCCGCAAGTTGGATGAGTATCGATGTTAGCTTGACATCTCGTAGCCCCAGTTTCTTAAAAATAGACAAAGGCAGCAAGTTAATAATTACACCTAAATTATGTAAGCATTAAGAAAACTCTAAATCACCAACACCATATGGAATAGTAAAACTCCCTAGATCTTGTAGTTTTGAAGGCATTATGCTTGTGATGATCGAACAACAATTCTCCATCAAGGTCACCATTTGATTAATCTTCCAAGTGTGTTTATATGTCAGTATGTCCTTAAGAAACTTTGCATACTTGGGCATACACTCCAACGCTTCTACTAAAGATAAATTAATTTAAAGTTTCTTCAACTTCTCCTAGAATTTGGAGATTTGAGTGTCGACTTGATGTTGTCTCACCATTTGTGGATATGGAATCTTAGGCTTGTAGGGTCGTGGTGGTACATATGGTTTCTCTTCTTTTTTTGTCATCAACCTTTTCCTTCTGTTGGCTATCTTGTTGAACATTTGGCTCCTCCAATTGCTTGCCACTCTTAAGTGTGATCGCCTTAAGTTGTTTCTTTGGATTGGCCTTAGTGTTACTTTGTAAGCTTATTTTATTTCTAAAAGACAAAGCTTTAGCAAGTTGAATTACCTGTACTTCCAAATTGTGGATGGATGAAGTGTGGTTCTTCACAATCTGATCAAACTTTTCCTTCATTATTTTTTGACTCTCTTCTTATCTTCGTTGACCTTCCTTTTGGCTCGAGAACTTTGAACCTAACACATCCATTATCTTGTCCATTTTTTTCTTCAAATATCCAAGATGGTCTTGCTGAAATCTGGGAGGTACTTTTGTTCTCACTTGGCCACCTGCATTGTTAGTAACCTACAAAAAATTTAGGTGGTTTTTCCACCCTGGATCGTAAGTATTAAGGTATGGATTGTTGTTACCTCTTTGCAGCTGACCTAAGTAATTCACTTGTTCTGTACCAATCACTCCTAGCAAGAAACATTCAGTTATGCCATGTTTGTCCTGCCCACATAATTCATATTATAACTACATGGTTTTGACTATAGATGAAGAAGCTCTGTGCATGTTGCTCAACTGCTTAGTGAGGGCCACAATCTGTGCTTACAAAGCTATCACCAAGTTAAGTGGAATCATTCCTTTTTGCTCTTTGTACCCTTGTCTGCTCCTTTCATTTGACCACATACAACTGTTGCTCGCCAATTCTTCCAAGAGATCATGAGCTGCATTAATGGTTTTCCTCATCAAAGATTCTCCTACAGTTGCATCTATTGTTCCCCTTGTGCTCTGAGTTACACCATTATAGAATGTTTGTAAAAGAAATTCCCTCGGAAGGTTGTGATGGGGGTAACTCCTTTGTAACTCCTTGAATCTCTCCCAAGCTTCATAAAATGACTCCCCATCACCTTATTGAAAGTTGGTGATCTCTTTAACAATTCTTGTTATCTTGGTCAAGGGAAAGTACTTCACTAGGAAGGCTTAGGCTAGCTACTCCTATGTAGTGATTTGACTTGCACTAAGTGAATCGTACCATGCCTTTTCCCGATCTCCTAAAGTGAAAGAAAACAATCACAAATCTCTAAGAAATTTGCAAGATGGGCATTGGGATCTTCGTTTGATAGCCTATAAAATTACACACTATTTTGAAGTATGTTGAGGAGTGCTAGCTTGATCTCGAAATTATTAGCTTGAATCGCTAGCCTTGCGACTCCTTTAGGGCTGAAACCTGGCCTCATAAAGTCCATCAATGTCCTCTCAGCTCCTTCTTACTCTCCTTCTTCTGTCATATTCCTTTGTATTCGTTATTGGCATCTAGCTCTTCTTAGTTGTCTTTTGTGCCTTGCAATATCTAAATGCTCCTCCTCACAAAGCTCGTTAGACCTTCCCGTGTTCCTTGTGTCCATACATGAAAAAAAACTCAAGGAAAAGTATCAAACACTCTTAAATCAAAGTTACCTAAACTGAACAAGATGCTAAACAAAAAAATCCCTAGTAATGGCACCAAAAATTTGTTGATTTTCAAAACCAATTACTTATTTTATGCTAAAAATCGTAAGTGTATGGGTTGTTATTTGTAGTAAAAAGAAGATAACGTCCCACAGAGATTATGTTTAGTCACCACTTAATTTAGGTTTCTCTTTATTTAAGACTTAAATTTGAATATTAAACTGAAAAGTAAACTAAATCAAATAGATTAATAATGAACAAATGCTGTAATAATGGGAATTTGTCAAAAGAAATAATCAAGTTATAAGACAGGGGATTTTACTTATTATTAATGCTAACCTAGCCAATTATGTGTTCACGGGGTGTCGATTCTAGATGATTGTAGCGTTGATTACTCTCTCTTAAGTTATAACCATTCCTTAAATTGTAAACCCTAATCGAATTATGGACTTGCAATCTCTCAATTCAAAAATTACCAACAATTCTAATTAGTTCTAAAGCTCTCTAATAAATAATTAGGTTTTGCACAGGATCTCTCTCTATGAAATTACCGACTAGATTGATTAAATGGTTAATTAGACCGTTTAATCGTTGTTGATCCAATCTAATCATTTTTATCTGATTCACCCTCTCATTTTGTTACCGACATATACATATACATCAATCAATCACAACACCTAAATTAAGTAAGCATAAATCAACTAGATTAACATTAAAGATAAACAAAATCCCGAAGGTAAAGTTAGAACATCGTTATCAACTAAAATCCATAACCATACAACCCATCTCAATCTTACACATTTAAATAAATAAAGAAGTAAATGGGGATGAAATGTAAATGGGGATGAAATGAAACTTAGGTTAGATAACTCAAGAGAGCAGCAGTGTTGGAAGATTACCTATTTCGGGAAGCTTTGGTGTCAGAACCCTCATCTTTCTCTCTCTCTCTCTCTCTCTCTTTTAGGTTTCCAAAAGTAGATGTAAAGCTCTCTCTAGGGTTCCATGACAATCCTTTTATATTTTTTACCAATTCAGGTAACCCTAGTGACTTTCCGAGGCCTGAACTGTCTGAAATGTCCCTTGAAAACTTGAATATAAAAGTGACTCCACGTATGTCTACACGTAGGCCATGATCATGGCCCTTAGTGCATAATTGTTTCCAATTCATCTCGCTCTCTCTCACGATCATGTTATAATCCCCATGATCGTGGCCCTATGTTTGAGCTTCTGTCACGATTGTGGCTTAATGTTGACGCTTCTGTTATGATCGTGGCAGGTCCCCCAAGATCGTGGCCATATGTTTTAGTTTGTTCTCCTCTGAAACTCTTCCGAATGCCCTAAAACACCATCAAACTCATTACGATCATCATATATATAAAATTGAAGAAAAAAACATGTTCTCACCCAAAGAACACATAAAATACAAATTTTTATGAGCTAACACAAATCTTAAGCTAAACACACACTAAACAATCAAATTAACCTCTAAAAACATATCAAATTACCTATAAAAATACAATGTAATCTACACCTGTCCATCATGAATGATGTTCTTCATGGTAGAGTTTTCCTCTTTTAACTTCTCATTTTTCTTACATGTTTGGACCCATTTAGTATACATTAACTTATAAGCTTTGCAAATATCCTCCCTTTTGTAATTCGAATCACTTTCATCATTGTCATAATCTAAAAATTTTTTTTCGATTGATTCGTTTGCTTTTTTTTGAAGTTTTGGATTGATTCATCTTTGTTTTCACCATCAATTTCTTCTTTGGTTGTTGTTAGGAAAATAACTAGATTTCTATTGCATAAATCAACCAACACAACACTATTACTCACAAATTGTTCTTCACTCCAATATTCACTTTCAGATTCAATGTTACTCTAATGAATAGTATAAGACTTTTCTTTTCTCTTCTTTAAAGTGTTAGCATATTCTGTTAGTACATGTCAAAAGCCTTGACATTTATGACATTACATTTTCTTCAATTTTTTTCACCTTTATTAGTTTTAGCTTGTTGTTTGAAATTATTGTTCGATGAGCTCCCACCATGTTGATTAAAATCAAGTATTTTTCTTCAACTTTTTTGCCCACTTGTTGAAATTTCTTGCCAATAGTGTCATATCCTCATTCTCATCGAATTCATATCCTAAGTCATTCATGTCTCTTCCAACCTTAGCTTGAAGTGCCAATCTTTTATTCTTCTCTCGTTTATCTCTTAACAAATTAATCTAAAAGTTGGTAAGAATCCTATTCGCCTTATCCAAAGACAATTCATTGAAATCATGAGCTTCTTTAATGACTACAATTTTTGGTATAAATCTTGGAAATAGTGATCTCATTGTCTTCTTAACAAGTTTTAGATTTGTATATTTTTCTTAAGTTGATGTGATTGGTTTGTAATGTCATACAGTCTCTCATGGAAGTCTCTGATAGTTTCATTTTCATCTATTTTTAGATCTTCAAATTTAGCAGCCAATATCTGAAGTTTCGAGGCTATCTTAGAGTTTGATCCCCCATATATTGTTTACAAAGTTTCCCAAGCCTCTTTCTCCACTTCATATTCTGATATCATGGCAAAGCAACCTTCATCAACTACACTGAAGATGGCGTGCATAGCTTGATAATTTCCAAGTGCTCCCTCTTCTTCAGCCCTTATCCATTCAGATGGATCTTTAAGTATTGCTTCTCTTTTTTCATCAGTCATCATCGAATGTGTCTAACCATTTAAAACTAAATTTCATACTTTTTTTTCCTTATGCTTGAATGAATACTGCCATTTATGATTTCCATGCAAGATAATTGGATTCATCTAGCAACGGTGGCTTAGTGATTGGTGTCCCTTCTTTTGTAGTCATAATTTGAAACACAGATCTACCTCAACTTAATGTACCAAGTTATGATTTGGTGAACCTTGCTCTGATACCAATTATGTAACACCCAAATACCCCCTGGGAGGATAGGTGAGTGTCACACAAGACAGTATAAATAAACCAAAACATTTCGCGAAAGCATAGCATTCAAAATCTTCCATTAGAAGCAATTCAGAACAAACATACATCATATTATACGCTAAACTTAAAAAAAACTTGTTTCAAACGGAAAATTAGCCTGAAAATAGTTATTACAAAAACTTACAACAATTCAGAGTCATAGACTTTATATACAAGTTAAAATAAACTCAAAATACATTTTTTAAAACAAGACTTAGACTTCATTGGACATTGTGGATGACTCGCCCCAGTCTTTATAATCCTTTCTCTGAACCTACATGTGGCAAATCCACCGTGCTAAGCATATAGCTTAGAGAGTAATAACTAATCTACATTAAAAGATTACTTTAATAATAAATCAGACATAATGCATTTCAGAACATATTTTATAATTAACAGAACTGCATAACATAAGAGGATATAAATGCTTCAGAATCAGAACACAATTTAGTTTATGTCAGAATCAACCAGATATTCAAAATTAGATGAATGCTAAATCCATTTACAGAAGCAGGTAATAGGACTTATACAGAAGAGACCGAATTCTCGACATCGAAGTGTTAATAACAGAAGAAAAATAAATGTCAGATATCGGAGTGTCACAAAAGCAGCTGCAGACCCTTCT
>JANSVA010450451.1:0-16765 GCA_025504915.1 Erythroxylum reticulatum | reverse complement strand
AGGAAAGTTTATGGTTTCAAAAGGTAGTGGTTTTTATATTGATGTATGATTATTATGATGCCATGTGAAGTATTGTAGTGATTTTTTTTGTAGCTCACCCTTATCGTAGGATATGTATCGGAATGATCTACGGGCGTCCTGGTGTATACTATGCAGTAAGGGGGTGCTATACATGCAACAGCCAGGATATCTCTTTTAGACACTGCCTACAATGTACCAGAATGCTCTTATTGGTACCCTGCTGACTACTCTGGATAAAGGGAGCTTAATCTTGACTATAGCACCTGATTTCAACATCATGTTGGATGATCCTACATTATCTAAATATATACAAGTTCAGATCCAGATCACTGGAGCAAATCAAGATCCTACAACCATCACGGTTACTCTACACCACCAAATGATCTATCGTCTGCAAAATCATGCGTTGGACATAAACTTTCCCAACTTAACTTCTGATGCTTTATACATGGTTGCTGATAGTGCCAATCAGCAGACAATGATCTTATAGATCCCGAAGTAGTTGCCTACATAGGAGCTTGAAAAGTTGTTGCCTACAGAATGGATTACCAATTACTAGAAGATATTCTACGTGCCTTATTGACACTCTTTTCATACGACTCCTCCGATTCTGAAGACACTAAAAGATGGATCAGTCAAGTCCATCTACACTAGACCTTGCGACGACACGCTTGGTCCATCTACATCAGGCTCAATCCTGATGATCCAGCCCATTGAAGTACAAGATCTACCAGATCTATCAACTGGGGCTACAAGCCTTACGATCCAGCCCGTATTCTCTCATATGGAATTATTTCAAATCTAATGGAGATCCAGTCTATATAAGTCATCATCGTGGACACTTTGTATGGGATGTCGACCCATCTATGTTCGAACCAGACTGTGAAATCTGTCTCAATACAGAGTTAGACATAGACGACGATGATCCTAGATATAAAAGGAGAAGGAAGAAGAAATCCAAGCCTAAATCTCGATACTTGCCTTCTCGTAACTATCCTCACTAAGATGAGGATCCAGATCAAGACGGTCATAATGATCTATCCATAATAGAAAGATCCAGATCAAAGTCTCTTAGTGAGATGCTCCGGTCGTCTCTAAGTCAAAAAATAGATGCCTGCAGATCTATTGGTGGATCATGTAGATCACAGCCAGCAATTCCTGCTACACCTCCTACTCTTATGCCTTGCATGATGGTATTAATAGATGAGGATAACTTTCCTCAATTATCCAGGAGTACTGATGAAACACAGAGGGTTATCTTCAACCCGTATATCAGAGCATCAAGAATTACTTCACAAGGAACTCCAATGTCTAATCCTAGTGATGAAGTGTTAAACTAGAAAACATGTAATGCAGCAGCATAGAACAAAGTTCTGAGAAGGATTGATTCCAAGCTGGATGGAATTAGTCAACAAAAGACAGCTACTCATCGAAAAGTTAATTCTGTTGTGTAATAGATACAAACGATTTATCGTTTGTATAAAGCTCATATTTAGCGTCTTGATGCTGAACTCAAACAATACATCTCAGCCCAATACATGGGGCCAGAGTTTGACTTGAAAGTAAGAAAGATACAAGAGATACAAAGGACTGTACAACAAATGGAAGCAGACATGCATGCTTCTCAATCAAAATAGATATATGGTTCATCTTCTTCAGAGTTCTCAACTCTTCAGCCATCATATCTTACACCTAGGTATTAACGGTATCTAGAAGAAGCTGACTATTCAAAGGTATTCAAGTTCAACTACCCTTTGATTAGACAGTATGTACATCCGCAGAAAACATAGGAAAAATCTCGACGATCAAAGCCAAAGTCATCATCTGATCGTAAACCTCGAGTTCCTGAACAATCTTCAAAGGTTCCAGAAGCATCATCTTCTTATATACCATTTGAACCAGAAGAACAGTGGAGAAAGCCGTTAAGGATTCAAACTCCTCCAGAATCTCCATCACCAGCACCAGTTCAACCTTCCACCTCTTTTCTTGGGAAGGATAAAGCTAAGCAGACAAAGTATATAGCTACTCTGACCTCTAAATCTCTTGTAGATAATTCCAGTTCTCTTTCAGAGAAAATTGATTCGAAAAGCAATACATTTGAAGTTTCTGCAACACCATCTAGTTGTTCAGAGGAACAAGAATTCATCGCTTCAAAAGAACAACCATTAGAGTCATCATATGAACCAGTCTCTTCGTCATCGACTGATTGCTTAGCTAATCTTGCTGATTTGTCAGAATTATCCAATGTTCTGATGACTATGCCTCAATATACTGAAGAACCAGAAATCAATGAAGCTGAATCCACAGGTACTGAATCTTTCAAACTTGATCCTGCACCTCAAGAAACACCAGCTACGGCAGCTGCACAACCATAGCCAACCAAGCCTACTTCAAGAACTTGGTTTACTTTTGATGATCTACCTCCAAAGAAATGGAGAGATAGACTTAATGAGTTCAGTGCATGGATTGATCTGCAAATGACTAGACCTAATCATCCTCTCTCGGATATTTTGTCTGAATTTACATCCAGATTTATTGGTACTTTGCAAGAATGGTGGCAAAATGTTAGTGAGTATCAACGTCTTCAGTATATCTAAGTCACAATTGCTGGAGCGCTACTTGGCATAATTCATAAGGAATTTATTAGTGACTTCCAGTTGATTGACAATCAAATCCGTCAAGAATATTTCGGATAAAATGCTATTCACTTGATAAGAGAGATCTTCAAAAGCATTATAAACACATGACAGAAAGGTATTATCTCTTGAATGGATGGAATGATGTTAATCTTCGCTATACTTTTATCTCATCCCTTCCAGATGAAATACAACCAGAACCACAAAGGACCATAGCTTCTCTACAAAGAGAAATGTCTACAATATCTCTTGGAGAAATCTACGAGCTTGCTATTGCTTCTCTTGATAAGTTATATGATCAGCATACTTTGTTCAAGAATATCCTTAAAGGAGGTTCAGTTCTGAAAAAGGCATGTAAGCACCCTTATCTTGAGATCAAATGCAAAGATCAACAAACTTGTAAGTGCCATAGCATCAGGAAAGCTTATAAATTTCATGTCTATTATGAAAGGAGAAAAGCAAAGAAGTTCCACAGGAAGGAAGGCGAGAAGCATTGAAAGCAAAACTTCAAAGTGAAGAATAGGAGCAACAAGTATAAACGTATAAGGTTCTTTAAGAAGTCATCACATCAACGCAAGGAAAAGTCTCGATGTTTTGTCTGTGGAAGCGTGGAACACTTTGCACATAACTGTCCTAAGGCAACCAGGAAAGATGCCAAGTTCTTGGAAAAACTTGAAAAACTTATGCCTATTCATTCTCACAGTCCTATTGAGGAAGTACTAGAAGAACAATCTAGTGAGGACAGTGAAACATAGTTTGCTGTCTCTATATCAACAGATAAAGAAGAATCATCTCAATCAATTGCCTCTACGAGTGATGATTCTGTATATATGTTACAATAGACGTGTATGAAACTATATCGTACTCTAGTTCAATGACCATATATCCAGATTAAGATCTTTCAGCAATACAAATACAACCGACCCATAAAATTCATTGGGTTTATGGATACTGGTTCTAGTTGTACGATCATGAAGCCCAATATCCTACCAGTAGAAGCGTGGACTTTCTATGTCAATAAGCCTTCAGAACAGAAACATGGAAAGAAACATCTAGTGATAGATTATAAACCTCTGAATGCATTCCTGCAGGATGATAAGTTTCCTTTGCCTAAAATTAGTACATAGGTACTATTTCTTAAGGAAGCTATTATCTTCTCAAAGTTTGATCTTAAATCAGGTTTTTGGCAATTGGGTATTCACCCTAAAGAACGTTACAAGACTACATTCTGCATTCCCAATGCTTAGTACCAATGAACTGTGATGCCCTTTGGACTCAAAGTTGCACCATTACTGTTTCAAAAGTCCATTACCAAAATCTATGAGCCTATCTTTAATAGTGCATTGATTTACATCGATAATATTTTACTATTCTCAAAGACCCATGGGAAACATCAGGCCCTTCTTCAACATTTTTTTGACCTTATACAGCAGTATGGGATTATACTTTTGGCTTCAAAAAGCATTATTGATACAACATAAATTGAATTTCTTGGAATGCAATTTAAGGATTGATTCTATCAGCTAGGTCCACATATTGCAAAAGAATTATTGCAATTTCCTGATGAAAATCTCACGATGAAACAAATTCAACAATTCCTTGGGATTGTCAATTACATCAAAGATTTCATCCCACATGTGGCAACCTACACATCAAGCTTATCTAAGATCTTACGCAAGAATCCACCATCATGGGGGAAAAGAACAGACTATAGTTGTCAAGCATCTTAAGCAAATATGTCAGAATCCTCCCCCACTCAAGATTCCTCACGAAGGACAACATGTCATTAAGACAGATGCTAGTGACACTCATTAGGGTGCTGTCCTTCTTGAAGAAATCAATAACTAATGACATTATTGTGGACATGCTAGTGGATCTTTTAGTCACTCTGAATGTCACTACCATATCTCATATAAGGAGATTCTTACAGTTAAATGAGGTATTGAAAAGTTCTCTATTCACCTAACTCCTTATCATTTTGTTATTGAAATGGACAACACTACTTTTCCCAAGATTCTCGACCAAACTGGGAAAAAGATTCCCAACAGCCAACTTTTACGTTGGCAAGAGTGGTTCTCTACATATAAATTCAATGTTTGACATTTGAAAGGTCACCATAACATTCTAGCTGATTATCTCTCTCGACCTTCAAAACCACTCTTCCTTGTATCTTTATCCCTAAAACTTCCTATTCCTCTTTTTTGGATTATAGAATTCCCTAGATTTGCTAGATATTGAAGAGAATTTCCTCCTTTGTATGATAGGTGTCCTACTTGTGTAAAGGATTTATATCCTTTGTTGCCTCAGTGCCTTTTTTATTATTTACATCTTGTCTTGGTAAAAGATGACATCATAGCACAGCCTGGTCTTTTTGATCCTTCAACTCCATACAAAATGATATATCATCTCTATGATGATATTGATGATTATAACTTTGGCATCTTTAGGCTATGACAACATTGTAAGCTTGTTCAGTTGCTTTCTCTCCCCTCCATTTATATAGACAACTTCAGATCCCACTGAATCTCGATCTCTCTTATAGACTTTCCTAGAATGGTTCCAACCTTTGGAAACTTGGCGATTTGAAATGGCTGAAATTTTGACTTTCCATCACTTATGGGATGCTTCTCTACAACATAAGAATGTCTTTGTCATTTATCTTCTACATAGACCCTATGTGATGAGTACTTCTGGACATATATGCATATTCAATCATGTTCAACAATGGTGTACTACATTATCTTGGTCAACTAATGAAATCTCTTTGTTACAAGAATTATATCCATTGCTTGATCAGCTCAATCAGACCCATGATATAGAATATTCAACAATCTGCACTTCTCTTGGACCCTATTATGGTGATACTGCACTTTTGACCCCTACTCGGATACCTTCACCATCACGATGGCTTTCTATTGAAACAAATATCATTCATAAACAAGCAGGAGATTTAAATCATCTTGTTTTGAGTATAGCCACAAGTTTAACCTCTGATCCAGTCCAAGAATCTACTTCTGTCACCTCAGACTGGCCTTCAAATTGGGCCCAAACCAACATTGATGAACTAATTGCACAGGTAGACAGAGAAATGGTTATCACCGATGATGAGGAAGAAGATCTTATTTTACATTTGTAAAGTAAAAATGAGACAACTAACATGATGATAGATGGGTTCCACAGCTTATCTTCCACAACTATTGAAGATTCTATTTTATCATTTTTCTTTTCACCTCTTTGTAAAGTAGTATTATTTACTACTATTTGTTTTTAGACTTTGTGTAAAAGTTAGGTGAATTATTAGCTTTACTTTTTTTAAAGTAGATTCCTTAGAGATAAAGTTAGGTTTGCTTTTGTTAAAGCCGTATTATTATGTCTCTAGGATAGTTTACATTTCTATCGATAGTTTACATTTCTATCCCTCGCTTTGCCTATATAAGTAGGGTTTGAGTTTCATTGTAAGCACGTTAAAATTTTATCAAGCTGTCATAAATGAGAAAATGAAGAGTTCTTGCTTCACCTATCTCTTTTAGATAACCTCTATAACTTGAAATCATCTTCCCTTCTTAAGTTCAAAGATTGCAGAGATTAGTATTAGTTGTGTACTCAGACAATGGAAGGAGAAGAGGTTACACGCAATTTACTATACCAACAAAACCTTGATAGGAGCATGATTAAACTACACCACCACTAAGAAGGAGTTACTTGCAGTGATATTTTCATATGAAAATTTTCATTCTTATCTTTTGGGCTCACAAGTTATTTTTTTTACAGATCATACGACATTGTGTTATCTCTTTACAAAGAAGGATGCCAAGGCTAGGCTCATTCAATGGGTGCTTCTGCTCCAATAATTCAACATTAAGATTAAGGATAATAAAGGAGCAGAAAATGTTATGGTGGACCACATATCAAGACTTGAAGGGGAACAAAATAAAGAAGAAGAGGAAATTCACGAGCGTTTTCTTGATAAGGCTTTAATGATAGTAGAAAATCCTTTTTCTTCCTTAGTTTGTAGATATTTCCAATTATCTCTCAAATATATTCTTCTCTCTAATCCCTCGCATTAATAAAGGAAGTGTTTCTTATTTCATTGTTCTCGTTATATTTAGGATAAACCTATGTCATATAAAATATATGCTGATAGTTTGATTCGCAGGTGTGACCCCGAAGATGAAATGCCTGAAGTTTTGACTCAATTTCATAGTTCAATTTATGGCAGACACTATGAAGCAAGCAAGGCTATTGCTCACATTTTAGAGTGTGGATTCTAGTGGCCAAACTGGTTCAATGATGCCCAAGATTTTGAATTAGATTGTGATAGGTGCCAGAGTGTGGGCAATATTTCAAAGAGAGATGAGATGCCACTTTCAAACATCATATAGGTGGAGATATTTGATGTGTGGGGCTTGGATTTCATGGGACAATTTCCATCTTCCCTAAGTAACTCTTATATATTGGTTTGAGTTGATTATATGTATCAATGGTTCGAAGCAATAGCTACTCCAACAAATGATGGCAAGGTGGTGCAAAGGTTTATCAAGAAGATATTTATTATATTTGGGGTGCCTAGAGCTATCATAAGTGATGGTAGGAGCCACTTTTGCAACAAACCCTTTGAGGCTCTTTTAAGAAGATATAATGTTCATCATAGATTGGCAACCCCTTACCATCCATAAACGATTGGCTAAGTAAAGGTGGTGAATAGAGAGTTAAAGAAGATTTTGGAGAAGGTGGTGAGCATTTCAAGGAAAGATTGGGCTTTAAAGTTGGATGATACGTTATGGGCTTACATGAAAGCTTTCAGAACTCTGATAGGTATAACACCATACCGACTTGTGTATGGCAAGGCTTGCCATTTGCATTGGAGTTGGAGCATAAAGCCTATTGGGCAATTAGAACATTGAGCATGGATTGGAAGCTAGCAGGAGAGAAGAGATTGTTATAACTTAATGAATTGGAAGAGTTAAGATATGATACATATGAAAATGCCAAGTTGTACAAGGAAAGGGCTAACAAGCGGCATGATGGACACATTAAGAAAAAGGAATTCAAGAGTGGGGGCTTAGTGTTTTTGTTCAATTCATGACTTCAATTATTTCCCAAAAAATTCAAGTCAAGATGAAGTGACCTATTCAAGTTTATTCAAGTGTTTCCTTATGGTGCTTTGGAGTTAGAAAATAAAAAGGGTGAAACTTTTAAGGTTAATAGGAATAGGTGCAAGCTTTAATTTGAAGAGCCATTCTTATAAGAAAGGGAAGTAGTTTCTTTTCTTTCAATCACTCTTTTATGATTTCATACGGAATTGTCAAGCTAATGACCTTAATTTAGCATGTTTCTCCTTCATTTGTTTGTATTTGTGTTACTGTGGTTTTGTTTTGATTCGATAATATTTAGTTTGGTTTAACTTGTTTCTCCCTTCATTATCTTATTATTTAGGTCCCCAATGATACATTTTGAGGTTACTTGAAGATTTATTGTGCATTATAGCTTGTTGGAGGACCAAAGGATAAGAGGAAAAACATGCCACTTCTATTGGCACCACGACCATAAGCCCATCTTGTCTTTAACCTCTTATATTATTTGTGTTTTGTGTTTTATGTTTTGTTTTTCATGGTGTTGTTTGTTGGATGTTCTCTTTTGCAAACTGAGGACAATGCTTTGTTTAAGTATGGGGAGGTAGTCTTTACATTTATGTTTGCATTTTCGTATATCATTTAGGATGTATGTTAGGTTGTTAGTATTAGGTGTGTCATTTCCCCTACATTTGAATCTTTGTCATGAATGTGTTGCCATGAGATTCTATCATGCTATTTGGAATGAGATTAAATGCATGCATGAACTTAAATTAGGCTACTTAAGTGGAGAATAACCCATGTGGAGTGATGAAAGTAATAGGCTGCATAAGATTACTACTTGAGGCTGGAACAATGAGGTAATGTATAAAAGCATAATGGATTTTCATTTGAGCCTATGTGAGGAATTGAGCCTTATGACTCCAATCTATAGTCATTTCATTTCCTTGTTTGTGTGATGCTTCCTTAGGTAATTACCTTCAGAACTTGCTTTGAATCGATTTAAATCTACTGGATGCATGCTAGACAGAAATGATTAAGGCCTTCTTTCTTTAACCTTTAGCTTAAATAACTTACCGTTTTATTATTCCTTGCTATCCCCATTAAGCCTTTAACCTTTTGTTTCTTGAAATCACCCGCTTTTAAAACCCACAAACCCCATTAGCTTGCCCAATCACAAGTTAATAGAGTACTAAGTGATACTTTATTGTGGAATCACAAGTTAAGAGTACATCACATATAGTTGTTGTTTTCTATTTATTGTTTCTTTATTGTGTTTAAAAAACCAAAAAAAAAAGACAAAATCAAAAAAAGAGAAAAGAAAAGAAAAGAAAAAGGAATAACATGTAGTAGCTTCAATAAGTGTGGAGAAGTAGTCTTATCTGTTTGCATATCTTATAAGTTTATCTTTGTCATCCCTTTGTACACTTATTTGTTTATAATTGCTTGTGATAAACCTTTAAAACTTGTTTAACCAACCTTAACCTTAGCCACATTACAACCCGAAACAAAGCCCTTTTGATCTATTATAGTATTTAATCATTGTGTAGAAGAATTAGTGTACTAGCAAGCCTGTTGTAACATACCACTCTCACAGAGCATTTACCCAGCATACAAGAGTATATCTAAGCACATAACCTACGGGAATGACATGTTAGAGCATATCGCATTATCTTAATTATGGCATCACATTTATCATAAGATTCTTAAAGATCGAACTTCCCCATTCCATTAACAAACATAAACATACATTGTCATTACAATTCATAACTCATGTATATACATTTATAACATATGAGAGTCTACAACTCCATACAAAGTGTGCTAGATGAAATGGGGTGCTAAACCAAAATATCTTAATCGGACTCATCAGTGTTAGCTGACCAAACCTTTGAGCCATATTATCCCCAAAACGCAGGTATTATATCTCTGCTTTATCAACTTAGGGGCTAGAATTCCTTTACACCTAAAAAACAATGTTGCAATTTTGAAGAGATTGCGAACTCAGTGAGTGAACCATCATTGATGTGCTCACTCATGTTAGAACATAATAATAATTATAAAGTCCAATTCATTAAACATAAAATGTAATGCAGTAATTCATACCACATCACATTCTTCTTCAAATTCTTTAAATTTAGATAATTTAATATTTCACCTCAATTCAATAAGGAATCTTAATTCAATCATTAAGGAATGTCAATTCAATCATTCAATAGGGCATACCAATTCGATCATTTAATATACACATGAATGTATACGCAAATGCATATATGACTCCACTTCATTTTCACTTTGTTGTGACTAAGCGTTTACATTATCTCATACCCGTTGTGGATACTGAGCTCATTTCTTTCCCATATCTGTTGCGGATACCAGGCTCATTGCATCTAAGCTTGAGGCTCTTTATCATATTTTTAAGTTTAGGCTCTTTTTCAGACGTTGGCTACTCTGGTTACAACTCCTTTATTTGTTCATGTATTTTAATATAATAAGATAAGACACTTTACAAATTATACATTCAGTATCCCTCATTCGATGCACACAAACCATATATCGCTTCCTTTAGATCTACGTCTAGTATTCATATTCAGTTATTCACAAATTCTATATTTCACATATAATTTGAAAACATTTCCAATACATTCCCAAATATCAAGTTCCTCGAACTACCAATGTCCGAAATCACCACATCCATATAAATAACAATTCAATAATTAAAAGTTAATCAAAATCGATTCATTCTTAGTGAGAAACATCTAGGTTAACTCACTACACATACAATTCAAACAAAAGTTCACATATAAATGAGTTTACACATTTAGGTTGACTCACATAATTCAAACAGAAATACATATATAATTGAGATTGAATATCTAGGTTAACTCATAGTACGCTCTAATAAGTTATTACTTTAATGATCCAGCAATGTTTGGGTGTTGATGATCGACTTGAGCATTTGTAGTCAGGCATCATATATATAGTTCACACATCATTAAGTTATTCAATCAAATGAATATACAGTCATTCATATATATATATTTGTCATGTTCCATGCATGCTTAATTGACTTTCTGGGTATGTAACTTTATGTAAAGATCTTAATCGATTCCTAATCCAACCATCATACATTTATTTAAATTTCCATTGATACTATCTTAATGTTTTTCAATATTCATTTACCCATTTAGGTTCATCTTAGCCCTAATCAACTCAAAAAGACACCAAATTAGAGTGGCATATCATCATTTGTTTCAATATTTGCACAAAACTAAGCTCATCATTCAAAAGCACTGACCATAGTCATAGGGGACCTTCCCACAATTGTGATAGAAGCTAAACATCCAGACCACGATCGTGCACTGAAGGCCATGATCGTGACAGAACCTAAAATGACCAGGCTATGATCGTGCACTTTGGGGCCACAATCGTGCCCTGTATTCTTCCCTCACTCTTCCACGAGTTCGTCATCCCTAAAGACATATCAAACACTTCCTACTTTCCATAATTCATACCTTCATATGTAACTTCAATTCATGAAAATTCAGCTACCATATTAGCTACATAAATCTCATCAAAACCTTACTTATTTGGTCATTTACCACATATCATTATACATGTAACCCTAACTTTGTCAAAATCAAGAACACTTCAAAACATCCTTCTTTAATATAACCTCACCCTCATTTATGCTTCAAATCTCTACCTAAACCACCCATACAATCCATTATTTTCTAGTATCAAAAGCAAAACAGAAACCTCCATTCATCTATCAAATTTTAGCACAACTTCATCATCAATACTATATGCAATGCACCCAATTCAATCATCATGAATGCTATGCTAACATATATCACAATAGATTAATAAATCGCTTACTTGTTCAGCTCAAAATCTCCTAAATCATCAATCTAATTTATCCCACCAAACCTGCAAGGATGAAGCATACTCCAAGAATAAGATGAAAACATAAATGGGTTTCACAACAACATTGTGGAGTGGCAAAGTACAAAATTTTAGCAAAATCTCAAGGTTGGAAGGGTTGTGTATGGATATAGATAGTGAGAAGAAGAAGAAGAGAGTATGTGACCAAAAAAGAAAGGAAGATGGTCTTTCATGTGTAGAAACCATAAGGAGTGGCCACTTATCATGACACTTGTTATGCTAAGATTCAAGCCATATGTCTCACAGTTCAACTACCAATTGTCACTTGATGTTTAGTCCATTTGTCACTCAACTACACCATTTGTCAATCATTTGTTGTAGCCAATTATCAACCAATTAGTTAGCCTTTTTTCACTCATTTCCAGTTCCATGTGTCACCATTCTATAGGCTTAACCAACCTAAATTTCCATATATCAAATTGTCTTGCTATTTAAAATTTTTCCTAGACTAGATGCATATATCAATTCATCAATCACCCAATTGTAACAATAGATTCCAAATTAATCATTATAGTCCATCAAACCACAATTTGAGACATATTCAATACATAATTACATTTTAATCGTTTAAAATCTTTCATACTCCGGAATATGTCAATTGAGTGCATATACTATCCTTGCAATGTTCTAAATCATAATTTGTGTATGTATGTAAGTACTATACATGTGAATGGAATGCATCTCATAATGATATATCTCATATACCTCAATAATATAAGACTCTAACCCTCAATAAGGTTTGAGAACAAGTTATTACAATTCTTCCCCCTTAAGAAATTTTGTCCTTGAAATTCTTACCTGATTGATGAAACAGGTGGGGGTATTGTTTCCTCATATTCTCCTCCGTCTCCTATATAGCTTCCTCTCTTGAATAATTCTTCTAAAGGATTTTCACTAAAGGAATTTCTTGGATTCTTAATTGTTTAGTTTGATAGAAAACTATCCTGATCGTGATGGAGTGTGGTGATCTAAGGTGGCTGGAAGTGATGGTTATGGTGTTTAGGTATGATGGTTGAAGTTTTGTAAAAATGGGAATTTCCCGAGTACAAATAAATAGGTAGATTGTAAGCAAATTCTGGGTAAATGGCTTGGAATTTGGAAGTGATTTTAAAAAAAAAATTGTAGAAGAGGATTTGGTCTACAACTTTGATGAAGGAAGTTTCTCAAGATGATGAGTAGAAGAAAAGATATGAATTTTCTTGCATAGGATGTTCTTGAAATGGAAAGCTGGAATTGTGGGGTTCAGTTGGAAAGTTAAATGGGTGAATGATAGGTGTTTGTTTTTGGAAACAAACAAAACCCTTTAGTTTTCGGAAACTAATAAAATCCTATGATATGTTTTATGAAAACATTCTACCCCTTAAGAATTGCAAAGCAAATTCTCTTAATTTTTATTCATCATAATCTGCCTTACAAATATAGAAGGCTAGTTGTTTAAATAGGAAAGTTTTATACTAGGATAACCACAATCCAGTTTCTCCACCCCTTTTGGCTTCCCTCCAGCAACTAATGCACTATAAATACAAATAAAACATCCCATAATTGTACATAAAACTACCATAAGTTGTAGAAATTAAAAGGAAACTGAAATAGAAATAAATAAGTAAACTAATGAGCTTTAAAAGCTCTTATTCATCACATAACAAAAGAAAACTTTATCAAGCACTTGTGTTGAACCTCCAAAATGTCTTGGGCTCTATCTTGGGCTTCAACATGTCAACTTAAGGGCTTGTCAATGGTTCTACATTGATCAAGGCTCATAATGCTTGTGAGTTGACTTGAGCTTTACAAATACAAGCTTTGCAAAGGCCAAAAGGTTTAAGCAAAACCTGTAACCTCATTATGGGCTTGGATGGTCTCCTTCACAGTAGAAATTGTTGGCCTTGATGGTCCTCCATCAGGTTCTTCTATATAATTCAAATTACTTGCAATCTCAACTTCCTCTGTAGGTATTACATAAGTCAGATTTGATTGGTACCTCCTAAGCATATTGATATGGAACGCATTGTGGATTGGAGAAATTTAAGTGGTAATGCCAACTTGTATGCCAATGGTCCTATTCTCTCAGTAATATCATAAGGACTAATCTATCTAGGGATTAACTTACCCTTTTTACTGAACCTTAGTGTTCCTCACTAAGGTGACACTCTCAAGAACACTTTGTCTCCCACGTGGTACTCTATATCTCTCCAATATTGATCTACATAACTTTTCTGCCTATCCTAAGTCGCCTTAATTCTACTATGGATCAATTTCACCTTATCAACACTGTCTTGAATCAATTATGGGCCTTCAATAATTCTTAGACCCTCTTGATCTCAATATAAAGGCAAACAACACTTTCTGTAATATAAATCCTCATACAAAGCCTTACCGATGCTACTGTGGTAATGATTGTTATCTACAAATTCAATAAGAGCTACATATTGATCCCATACTTCTTGGAACTCCAAAACACAGGCTCTGAACATATCCTCAATAGTCTTAATAGTTCTTTTACTCTATCTATCTTTCTAAGGACGGAATGTCGTACTGAAGTTTAAACTAATACCCGTTGTTGATTGTAAACTACCCCAAAATTTAGAAGTAAACATTGGGTCTCGATTAGATATTATAGACAATGAGACTCCATGCAATCTCACTATTTCATTAACACATCTTTGGGACAACTGATCTAATGTACTGTTCTCCCTTACAGGTTGAAAATGGGATGATTACATCAATCTGTCAATGATGACCCATATGGCATTGTGTTGCCTCGAAGTCTTTGGTAAACCTATAATGAAATCTATAGTAATTCTCCCCATTTCCACTCTAAAATAAGTAATGACTGTAAATTCCCAACCGGAGCCTGATGCTCAGCCTTTAGTCTATTGAGAAGTCAAACACTTAGCAACATATTTAGCCACTTGCTTTTTCATCCCTGGCCACCAAAAATGTTGTTTCCACGTATTATACATCTTGGTAATATCAGGATGCATGGCATAATCTACTATATGCGTTTCCTCCAAAATCGGTTTTCTCAGATCTTTCACATCAGGTACACATAATCTCTGCTTCAACCACAATACATTGTCTCTCAATTCAAACTCAGAACTCAGATTCTATTTCAATTTCTCAATAAGCTTAACTAATGCTGGTTCTTTACTTTGGGCTTTCCTGATCCTTTCATGCAATACTGGTCTAAACTTCAATTTAGCTATCAATACTTCCTTCTATCCTAAATTCAAATCAACATTCAATGCTCTCAGTTGTACTAGGATTGGTAATCTTAAGGTCTGAATCTCTGCCACATTACTATTCGATTTTCTGCTTAATGCATCAGCTGCCATATTAGCTTTACCCAAATGGTATTCAATCGTACAATCATAGTCTTTCAGTAGCTTAATCCACCTCCTTTGTCTCATGTTAAGCTCCTTCTGACTCAATAAATATTTCAAACTTTTGCAATCTGTAAATATTTGAAATGTCTCACCACATTAATAATGTCTCCAAAATTTTCAAGGCAAACATCACTACAATAAGTTCCAATTCATAAATCGAATAATTAAACTCATGAGACCTTAACTGTCTTGATGCATATGCAATCACTTTACTGCATCAAAACACACCCTGATCCTTAATGTGAAGCATCACTATATATAACATATCTGCTAGATCCAGATGGAATAGCTAACACAGGTTCTGTAGTCAACTGACATTTCAATTCCTTAAAACTCTTCTGACATTCCTCGGTCCACTGGAAAGATACATTCTTCTTTAGAAGCTTTATCAAAGGGGTGAAAATTAATGACAACCCCTCGACAAACCTCTTGTAATAACTAGTTAGTCCAAGGAAACTCTGGACCTCAGATACATTTCTAAGAGCTTCCAATTTCATCACTACTTCAACTTTCTTCGGGTCTACCTAAATGCCCTGTCCAGATACTATATATCCCAAGAATATTACTTTATCAAGCCAAAATTTATACTTACTGAACTTGGCATATAACCACTTCTCTCTCATTATCTATAAGACTAATCTCAAGTGTTCAAAATGTTCCTCACTTCTCTTTGAATATACCAAAATATAATGAATAAACAGGGTCATAAAGTGATCCACGTAAAGCTAAAATACCTTGTTCATCCATGTCATAAAAGCTACCGAAGCATTTGTCAATCCAAAAGGCATCACTAAAAATTCAAAATGCCCATATTGAGTCCTGAATGTACTATTTGGCACATCAACTTCTACTATCTTCAACTGATAATACCCTAATCTCAAGTCCAGTTTAGTGAACACCTGAGCTCCCTATAATTGATAAATAAATCATCTATCCTTCATAAAGGATATTTATTCTTCACTATCACCCGATTCCACTATCTCTAATTGATGCACAACCTTAAAGTCCCATCTTTCTTCTTTACACACAGAGCTGGGACTCCCTATAGTGACATACTAGGTTTAATAAAACCCTTATTTAACAACTCTTGCAATTGGGTCTTTAAGTTCCATAGGTGCCATCCTATACAGGGGAATAAATATAGGAGCAGTACCCAGAATGAGGTCAATAGTAAACTCTATTTGTCAGGGGTAATCCCAATAGCTCACTAAAAACACATATAAGAATTCCTTGACAACAAAAATGCCCTAAATGGTCTGCTCAGCACAGGTGTCAGTCACATAGGCTAAATAAGCCTCACATCCATTTCGAATCAGTTTAAAGGTGTTCATTGAGGAAATCAATATGACTGGCACTGTTTAACTAATACCTCAAAATATCACCCTTAGTTTATTTGGAGATTTAATAATCACTTCTTTAGTGTAGCAGTTCATCACCACCCTATATGCAGTAAGCCAATCCATACCTAGAATAAGGTCTATCTCTATTAACTGTAATACTATCAAGTTAACTTCTAACTCTACCTGATCAACCCGAATAATACACTTTTTACAGACTTCCCTACTGACTGTAGTACTACCTACTGGAGTACTCACTTTTAAGCAACATATTAACATTTCTCTCTCACAATACAATTTAGATGTCAGGTGTGGTGTAATAAATGAATAGGTAGACTCTGGATCTAACAATGTAAATGCCTCAAAATTAA
>JANSVA010450415.1:0-16770 GCA_025504915.1 Erythroxylum reticulatum | reverse complement strand
ACCGCTATCTTGATACGTAGTCCACTCCTACTAAAGTGTATGTGTTCCCACTAGAGGATGGGAAAGGACCCATCAAGTTAATACCCCACACATAAAAATCTTCGACTTCCAAGATGTTGGATAAGGGCATTTCATCTCTTTTCGAGATGTTGCCCACTCTTTGACATCTATCACACTACAACACGAATGCCTGAGCATCTTTAAACAGATGTGGCCAATAGAATTCACATTTAAGTACTCGAGCCACTGTCTTATTTATGCCATAATGTCCAATATATAGAGCTTCATGACACTGTGTTAGTATGTCCGACATATCCTCCTCCAGAACACATAATCTTATCAGTCCATCAGTATATGTTCAATATAAGATCATTTCATCCTATAGATATCGTGTACAATCATGCAAGAATCACTTCCTCTGTTGATACAACATATTAGAGGGGAGCGGACCACTGGCGAAAAATTTTGCTATATCAACGAACCATGATGTCACCAGGATGTTGAGTAGCATCAAATTTTCATTAAGGAATTTTTCATTAATGCCATCACTTTACTTAAATTCCCCTCCTTCCAGACGTGAAAAATAATCTATAACAACATTCTCTACTCCCTTCTTGTCTCGCACTTTAATGTCTAACTCTTATAAAAGTAGCACCCATTGAATGAGTCTTGACTTCATGTCCTTTTTGGCAAAAAGATATTTTAGCACAATATGATCGATAAATATGATCAACTTAGAGCCTAAGAGATAAGATCAAAACTTATCACATGCATACATCACTACGAGTAACTCCTTTTTTATGGTGGTCTAATTCAGTTGAGGTCTCGTAAGTGTTTTACTTGTATAGTATATCACATGCAACTTCTTATCCTTTCTTTAACCTATCACATAACCTAGAACTTGGTTACTAGCCTAGCACATGACCTCAAATGTGAGTGTCCCATTAGGTGACATTAAGATTAGGGTTGTGTGATTGCCTCTTTCACTTGACTAAATGCAGATAGACAATCATCATCAAAATCTAAAGGCAATTCTTTGACTAATAAGTTTGTCAAAGGTCTTACGATTTACAAGAAATTCTTAATAAATTACTGTAGAACCCAACATGATCCAGGAACGCTCACACGCCTTTGACATTGATGGGAGGTGGGAGCTTGTCTATGACTTTTTTTTTTGCTTTGTCCACTTCAATTCCTTGGTGTGAAATCTTGTTCCCTAGCACTATCCCTTTATGCTCTATAAAGTGGCACTTCTATCAAGTTAACATTAGATGTGATTCTTTATATCTTTGGAGTACTCTATCCAAATTAGTTGGGCACTACTCAAAAGAGTCTCCAAAGACTGAAAAATCATCCATAACAACTTCCATTATGTCCTCGATCTTATCTATAAAGATAGATATAATGCACCTATGAAATGAAGCTAGGGCATTGCATAACCCGAAAGGCATTCCTCTATACACCAATGTACCATAAGGCCATGTAAAAATGACCTTTTCTTAGTCTTTGGATAGATGAATATCTGGTTATATCCTGAGTAACCATCTAGGAAGCAGTAAAATAATTGACCAATCACTCTGTCGATCATTTGATCTACAAATATGGGAGGAAAGTGATCCTTTTTAGTCACCTTGTTAAGTTTTCAATAATCTATACAAACTCTCCATCCCATGACTATTCTTATCGAAATCAACTCCCCACTTTCTCTCTTCATAACAGTCATCTGCCCTTCTTCAGTACCCGTTATACTGGGCTAAACCATTCGCTATTGAATATGGGGTATATTATACCCACGTCTAAGAGCTTCACTACTTCCTTCTTGACCACTTCTTTTATATAAGGGTTTAACCTACGTTGATGTTCCCTCACCACTCTGCTCCTTTCTTTTAGTTTTATTCTATGCATATACACAATTAGGCTTATACCTCGAATCTCAGATATTTGCCATCTCATGGCCTTCCTCCACTTCTTAACAATTTCTACCACCCTACTTTCTTATTCCCTATCCAATTAATTGGAAGAGTTTGAACTTAACCTAGAAAGGTATATCTGAGATGTGTGGGCAAAGCTTTGAGTTCTAGAGTTGGTGGTTTCTCTGTAGAGGGTGGTATGGGTACTTCGATTTGTACTAATATTTCCTAATGAGTATGAACAACCATCTCCTCCATCTCAACATCTTCTTCAGACTTAGCTTTGTTGGCCTTCTCAGCTTCATTGTCTGTCTCAACTTTTACTGATTTAACCTCTTCAAAATAGCTTTCTACTTGCTTTTAAATACTATAATCTATAATGTCAATCTTCATGCAAGTGCTGCTTTCCTTCAGATTTTCAAGACTTTGCTCATATTGAACTCCACTTGATCTTCACTAATCTGAAGTGTCAATTTACTATGAACATCGATCAATGCTCTTCCTGTATTCATGAAAGGTCATCTAAGAATTAATGGACAATTCTTATCATCTTCAAAATCAAGAACAATGAAGAACACAGGGATAATGAACTTTTCCACTTACATTAACACATCTTTCACCACTCCAAACTGTTTTCTAATTAATTGATCAACCAACTGAATGAGCATCAAGGATAGCTTGACCTCACCGAGCCCTAATTTTTTAATATTAAAAATGGCATAAGATTGATGTTTGGTCCTAAACCACATAAGCACTTTGCGAATTCAAATTCACCAACCACATAGGGTATTGTGAAACTCCTTGGATCCTTCAACTTGGAAGGCATATGGCTAGTGACTATGGAACTACAACTGCTAGTTAACACTACCATTTAGTTCTTTTCCTAAGTGCGCTTGTTCGATAATATGTCCTTAAAAACTTTTACGTACTTGGGTATGTGTTCCAATGCCTCAACGAAAGAAAGATTTATTTATGAAGTATTCAATTTGTCCACAAACTTCGCAAATTATGGATCCAATTTGTTCTTTTGCTATCATTGAGGATATAGGATCTTGGGTGGATATGGTGGAGGGGCGACATAAGGAGGGTATTCGCTCATGTCCATATCCTTTTTCTTTTCTTGGTCTTTTTCTATAAGGTGGGGTGTAGCTTTTGTCTTTGCAAGTTGTTCTAGTTCCTTCCCACTTTGAATTGTGATTACCTTTAATTGGTCCCTTCCACACTTCGTGCAAACAATGCATTTGCCAATTAACTCATTTGAACTTCTAAGTTTTGTATGGAAGAGGCATGATTCTTTATTACTTGTTCAAATCTTCCTTCCAACCTCTTGTAAGCGTTATCCATACTTTTCATCTTGTCGAAGATTTTATCTAAATTAATGTCTATAAAGTTTGGTTTCTCCTTCGAACTCTCAATCCTAATCAAGTAAATTAGGTGGAGTGGTTTCTTTTGTTTAGGATTCCTTTACCCTATTTACTTAACGATATGGGGCTTATAGTGTTTTAGCCTATAAAGTTCTTGTGTGTCTTAAGTTACTTTTGTTTTCTAAATACAGCTGTTTAAGTTTTGGAGAGTATTTGATGGGGTATTCTGGTCTGGGTACTTGTTGTAAGGGAGTGTTTGATTCTCAAAACTATGTTCTTCTAACTTATAATTATTAATCAATTTATTTTTTTCCAAAAAAAGTTTAGTTTCTCTTGTTGAAATCCTGATGGAACTTAAGGTCATAATTTACCTCCTACATTGTTTGATTAAGAAAATTTTAGGTGGTTCTTCCACCTATGATTATACGTGTTGGAGTAAGGAATGTTCCCCCCTCCTTGACCAATTTGGGCTCCCATATAGTTGAGTTGCTCCGTTTCATTTGTTTGCATTAAAAAGTAGTCAATGGTTTCATAGTCATCTTGCCCATATAATTCTCATCTCTGCTGAATTGCATTAACAGGACCTAAAGAGGAGGCTTTTATGATGTTAAGTTGTTGTGTTAGCTGTCAACTTTGACTTGCATTTCCATTATTGAGTCAACAGCAATGACTCCTTTCTACTCATGGAAGGTTGTTTGCTATCTACTTTTATCCATCGTCTACAGACAACTATTACTTGCCATTTCTTCTAACAATTCCTCTGCTTCCTCAACCGTCTTTCTCATTAGAGATCCTCCAAATGCTGCATCAATGGTGCCCCATGTGGGTGGAGTAACTCCATTGTAAAAGGTTTATAGAAGGGATTCTTTAGGTAGATTATGGTAAGGGCACTTTTTTTGCAAATCCTTATACCGTTCCCATGGTTAACAAAGTGACTCCCAATCACTTTTTTGTAAATTTGTAATTTACTTTATCAACCTTTTCCTTTTAGCGAGAGGGAAGTATTTATTCAAAAACACACGCACTAAATGCTTATAAGTTGTGATGTTTGCTAGGTTTACCGAGTGATACCATGCCTTGTCTCTATCCCTAAGAGTGAAGGGAAAAACCCTCATCTTAATAACATCTTCCAACACTCCATAATATCATAAGGTATTACATATTTCTAAAAAATTAACTAAATGAAGGTTAGGATCCTCATTCGTTAACTTGTAAAATTGCACGTTGGTCTGCATTATGTTTAGTAGCACTAGCTTAATCTCGAATGATGTGGCTTGCACCAGTGGTTGAGTGATGCCTTAGTTTGTATTGTTGAATACTGGTCTCATGCAATCCATCAAAGTTCATTGGTGGTCTCCTTAATTGACTCGTTGATTGAATTCTTGAATAAACTCTTCCACTATTGTTTATTCGATTTCTTCTTTTTGAATTCTTTTTCTTTGAATTGCTAGTTCCAATCAGGTTATATCAAGTGCTAACATTTCGATGATCCTACTTAAACTTTGAGTGACTCTTGTGTTCATGCAGTAATAAGGAAATAAGAAAGGAGAAAATTTCCTTAGAACAAAGGAATCCAACTAATCCTAAATTGATTTCGAGTAACGACACCAAAAACTTGTTGAGCAAGTTTTACTCATATAAAACCTTTAATGTTCCTTAAGTGCATGGATCGTAAGAGTAGTAGTTGAGGTGTCGGTCCCACGAGGAATTAGCTAAACTAATTGAGTCCTAACTTTGTCTAAGGTATAAAAATGTGATAAAAATGAAAATAAAACTAAACAAAAAATTAAGCAATTGAATATGGATTGACTGAAATTGAAAATATGAAATTAACACAAGTAAATAAAAATAGATCACTAATCACTTATTAATTGAAATATTGTAACAAGATAAGATCAAAATAATTATGAGAAGAAGGAATTCATTCTATCATCATTTTTCTACCCTAATCACTTTCAATTTCATTGGTATTGGTCCTAGAATTCTGAAAGGTTAATTATTCTTTCTTTATATCTATTTATTAAACCCTAGTTAATAACCCCCAATTGAATTTGAAATTTTGATTTTACAATTTCTAAATTCAAAAAATGGCGTACATCTCCAATTAGTTCTTAAGAAGTCTAATAAATAATCAGGTTTCGTATAATTGCCGATTTGATGTTTATATTTTCTATTAGGTTGTTAATTCTCATTACCTAAACTAATTATGTTACTATCAATTCAATCTCTTGATTTGTTATCGAAGTATGCAAAAAACAAAAACAACATAACAACTAAACAATTTCTTTAAGATCAAAAGCAAATAGATCACAAAATGATTCAAGAACCAATCCCAAAATGAAGTTAGAACATCCTTAACAATATATTCAACATCTTCATGTCCAAAGCATACATGAAATGAAGTAAATTATAGGAGGAATGTAGAAATAACTTGAAATGGATGGCTGGAGTGGCCAAACAACACCTCCTGCAACTCCTTCTCTTCTTTCCTTCTTCTCTCTTCTATGTCTTGTTTTCCAAAGTGGAAAATGCAGGCTTCCCTGATTAGGGTCATTTTATGATATTATATAGTTCCTAGGCCATTTAGGGTAAAAAATAGGTTTTAACCAAGCTAAAAAGTCCAAAAAGATCCTCCAAAAATGAGAATAGAAGGAGATCCCCATGTCTGGCAAGTGCCTATTATAATGTGATAAGGATGATAATGACACTAGCTTTTTTTCCATTCTTTCTCAAACTTCCTTCGATTTTCTTCATTTGATTTCATACACTAACAAACACATCAAAATACCTTGACACATATTGTGAATGCTATTATTGCGACTCTATGTAGGAGGTGCAATAATTTTGGTATGGGTTAGTTAGTTTTCACCATTGCTGAGTACTACAGTGTGGATTGTAGTGGTCTAACAATCCACCTTCCTGATTTTCTAAATCACCATCACTTATGGCATGCTGAAATCCTAAAGTCCCATAACATGGAAGTTTGAGACATCAGCCAAAAATCTCATGTGAAGATTAGGGCCAGTCAGGTAAGTTCTAGTGCAGTTCCTCCTCAGCAGGTAGAAGAGGACTCTACTAGCGAGGAGTCCGAAAAGGAAGAAGAAACAGAAGAACCTGGTTAGAAGAAGTTGCTCGATAAAATCTCCGCCAACACCAAAAAAATTATAGACATACTTACAGAAAACTTTACAATGATGAAAGAGATGCCCCACACACAACGACATCAGAGTTGGGATATACACTGGATTCATCGATACTTTGAAGCCTAAGGCATACAATTGCCACCTATGACAGCATCCCCACCTCAATCACCATGAGTTCATGTTCTAACCCATTTAGTTCCTACTGTTATTTTTGCTTTTCATATATTGTGTTTGATTCCCCCTTTTGTGTGTTTGTTTATCTCCTTCTCACATTGAGGACAATGTGTTGTTCAAGTGTAGGGAGGGTTGTGTGTTTTTCTTTGAGTGTGAATTTTGTATATTGTTATTTTAGTGTGTCTAGGTTGCATATTGTGAATTGTGTGCATGTACCGATGGCTTAAATGGAATGAAATTGATTTAAATTTGAACATAATCTATTAGGTTGTAAATAGTCATTAGCTCACTAAATTAGTGATCTAGATTTTGTGGCTAAAATATGCAAGTTAATTAGGATTCAGTATTAATTTATCACTTATAAGTTATCACATTCATTCATAATTTTATGTCTTTTGACTAAGTAGCTTTGCTAGTATTTTTTTTCTTCATGAAAACGAGTAACTAAAGCAACAAGGTAGACATTATTACAAAAAAAAGTGTTTGTAAATTTTAAATAAATAACTATTCCGTTGGCCTTCGGATTATAAATAGAGCTAGTAGCCAGTTGAGAACGTGATGTAGCTGAGTAACCAAATCGACATATATCACAAATGTGTGCCTTAACGTCGAAAGACTATAATGACATTCCAACCAAGCAACTTACTAAAAACATGACTTAATCGAGTAACTAGATTGACATTCATCACCAACATTTTCCTTTGTGTAAAATGACTAAATCCATGTCCAAAAAAAGTAATTAAAAAAGAATGTTTTATAATAAAACCTACCGAACTTGTAAGTAGCTTAACTTTTCATGAAAACATACTTAGGTGTAGTTATAGAATTGATTGAACAAATAATTATTAATGTGTGTTTACAATTGAAAGGGGGAATAGACTTGACATTTAATTTTGATTAATATGTATATTTAGTCTAGAGGTCTTAGACGTGATTTTACATAATAGTAATTTGGAACAACTTAAATGATTGTGTTTAGAGTAATTTTTAAAAAAAGTTAAAGCTATTGTCTCATTATTACAATGGGTGCTTTGTGTTTTTGTGTTGTTTGTTGTTTTGATTGCTTAAGGACAAGCAAATGTTTAAGTGTGTGGATTTGATAAGTGTAAATCGCATCGTATTTTAGTGCATAGTTTGATATGTATTTAGTCATTAATTCGATCATTTAGTATGTGTTTAGGTTAGAATTGTGTTAGTTTGTTAATTATTTTTGTTTAAAGTGTTTTATAGGTTAGTAAAAGTTTTTGAGCTTAAATATTCTGTTTTTGAGGTATCTTAATGTGTTTGCTAGTGTTTCAAGGTCAATATCGAAGAACGAAGGAGATTTGGAGGGAATTCAGGCCATAACACAGGCCCACGATCATGGCAGTCAGGCCACGATCATGATAGAAGCTCCTAGTTTGGCCCACAATCGTGACAGAAGACCTAAAACATAAATGACTATATAAAGAACAGCAAGTGAAGAGGAAAGGGAGCTTTTTCGTGCAACCACACTTGAAACCCTAAAGAGAGAATACTGAGAGAGAGAAAGAAGAAGAAGGAAGAGGAAGATGAAGCTAACTCGACATGCTTCCCAAATCAGGAGGTTTTTCGAAGTTGCTGCCTTCCATAATCTATTCCAAGTAATTATTTCCTTTTTGTTTCAATTTTATTTAGAATTAAGATGGATAGTATGATGATAGGATTTGGAATATTGATGTTATTCTAAACTCTGCTTTGGGATTTTATTTTGATTTAATATTATCTAAGTTGGTTTTATATTATTTGAATTGGGTATTGTGTTTTTTTGCATTTTTTGCATAATTCGATAATAAACTGAGAGGGTGAACTAAATAAAAAATGATTGGATCGGATTAATGAGAGTTAGGTGATTCAATAAAACCTATAACTAATCAGATTGGTAATTGTACGGAGAGAGATCTCGTGTAAAACCCGATATTTTATTAGAGTGCTTTAGATCTAATTATGTTTGTGAGTCTTTTGCTAATTAAGAGATTACAGATTTCATAATCTAATTAGGGTTTATAAATTTGGGTTTAATGGTTATAACGAGAGAGAGAGTAATCAACCCTAGGATCGTCTAAAATCGATGCCTTGTTAACACATAATCGACTAGGTTAGCATTAATGATAGGTAACATTCCCTTTTTCATAACTTGGTTAATTTTTCTTGATTTATTTCCACTTTATTTCTACATTGCTAGAAATTTCATTTCTTTTTCTGTTAATTTCTAAATTACAACTCTTGCCAATCAATTTCTTGAATTTACTTGTCTTGTGAAACTTTATTTATGTTATTTCAATTTCCTTAGTCTTAGATAACATAGAATTAGAATAGTCTCCCTCCTCGTGGGATCAACACCTATTATATTACAGTCGCGACACATACGCTTGCGGTATTTAAGGGCTTATAAATTTTAAAGCTTGAACAACACGTTCAAGAATCAGCGTGAGAATTGACAACTTAGAGGCTGATGGTTAGGAAGAGGTGACAACTAGGAGGAAACAAATAAGAGCAGATGATGGCTAGTATGAGTTTCCAAAAAGAAGAGAACAAAATTTTTAGGGCCTTTCGTGTTTTTTTAATTAAAATGAAATATAAAAATTCCTAATGAATAAAATATAAAAAATGTAAATTTTTTACTTTTTTAAAATTCCATTAGTTCCCAAAAACTAGCCCACTAATATCTATAATGCTTGATTTTACTTTGTTCATTTTCGTAGTATGGAGTTTAAAGGATCTAGTTCAAGAAAGTTATGTTTTATAAGGTTTAATCTCACCTTATTCAATTTAGCATTCTAGATTTTAAAGGATTGTTCTCCTAAACCTACTTTACATAAGGCATAATCTCACCTTATAAACTTTAGAAATTTGGAACTTAGTAGATGTTATCTTAAAAGCTGAGTTGTATAAGGTGTGATCTAACCTTATGAACTTTAATAGTCTACCTAGCATACCAAAATTTTCACTTAAATAAACTAAATAACTATACAAAAGTAAGCAAATGAAACCTATAAATAAATAAAACAAAACTAATAAAAATTATCATGTTTAGCTTGCCTCCTTTAAGCATAATTGGTTAACGATGTTATGGTGAACGAATTTCTTCTTAATCTTCTAAATATTAAGGAAGTTCCAATTTAATATCTATCAGACTTGAGACCGTCATATCATCATGAAATGGTTTCAATCTATATCCATAGACATTAAAAATCTTTCCAATAATTAAACTCTTTATCTCCACTACTGTAAAACCCTGAACTTTCCCTTCTATAGGTTTATATATTTTATTCTGGGTGAATAGTATTTCTAGATGAATAGTAAATTCGGGTAAATAGTATTTCCACTTGATTAGGGATTTTGAGGACCCAACCCCCAAAAAAAGTGAAAATACCCAAAATAGGTATTAGAGTCAAATTACATTGAAACAGATCAAAAACAAGTCCAATCGAATGAATTTTAGGAATTTTATAAGTTTAGGACAAAAATGCCCTTTTTGGAAATTAATGGATATAAATGATTTTAAACCCATTCAAAATTTTTAAGGCATCTAATTACTAAGTATTGATCGTAATTAAAGTATGCCATGGTCAATTTGGTGGTGAGATGGCAGTGGAATATTTTCAAGATTTAATCTAGTTTATAGGTGTACTAATCCATGAAAGGGCGAATAGTTATTTCTACATAAATAGAGTTAAATAATAAATTTTAATTGATTAAAATTTATTGGAGAATTATAAGACTCCATATGGTTTAAGAAACATTAAATTAGATGATGATGAGTCATTTAAGATGTTAATAAGAAAATGATATGTGTAAAGTATTAAAGTAGTATAAAAGAAAAAATTTGGTTCATTTGAAAGGAGGATTCATGTGAACTGGAAAGAAGAGAGAAAGAGGGAGAATTCGTCCAAGGAGAAGAGGAAGAAGAGAGGTGCAATTTTTGGTGGATTTGGAGTAGAAATTAAAGAAATCTTGACCTAAGATTGGAGTTCACCAATTTCCTAAGAGATTAGGTGGAAAAAGTGGCAAGTTTCCTAGCTTAAATTCCTAATTTTTATGGGTTTTCTTAAGTGAGATGGATTTTTTAAAGATCAATGTTGTCTTGATATTACTTTGACGTTTCTTTGATTAGAATTAGATGAATATGACAAGAGAGGAAAATGTAATGGGATTCTGTCTTAGGTTAACTTAACCCAGTGTCAATGTTTTAGCCATAATTTGGCCTACAAACCTCAAAATTGAGTGATTCCAATTGGAACTGAAACCTAAGCCATAATACTAAAACTTTCTAGAAAATACCTATAGCTATTTCTGGATGAATGATATTGAAATTTGAGATCGCAAGTGGTAACTTGATACTGCCCCTGTATTGAAAAAACGTGTGATATTTTCTACATTTTTCATGATTTAGAAGTTGAAATGGCATCATTTTTGATGATGTAAAAACTAGATACATAGGGAAATAAATGTCTAGAAGACCTGAAAACCTAATTTGAATGTTTACTATGTGAAAATTAAGGAACAATTGGAGATGTGGATTTTGGACATGGGTCATAACTAAGAGGTTAGCTTATGACAGTAAGTAGAAATATGATTAGCATACGTGATACACGATAAAATACAAATCTCGAATTCAGTTAAACGGAATATATAGCTTTAATGCCTTATTTCTTAATTTGTAAATAAATGCCTAAGCAAAATGCATTTTGTGTAGGTAAAGAAGAATCACCGAACACATGAGTGTGCTTGGCGATAAGTGCGCAAAACTGTGAGTGTATCTTTAAACTGATTTTATGAAAGAAAAATGGTTTCTATTTTATCATGAAAAGTATGTTTATGAATAAGTTCATTGGTGTTGTTACTTAAATTTGAAAGCTAGTTTTTATAAGATTTATATATATGCTTTGAGATGGCATCGAATTGAAATTACATATGTACTGAATTGGCACGATAATGGAATTTGAACATGAACTGAATTGGTAAAGAAATGTGGTGCACCTATGTGTTAATTGTTGTTTAGCCTGTGGTACACCATTAGTTCTCCTTATACGTATGATTATACCGATTAGAGTACATCCTAACGTGCTTAGTAAAGTCTAGGGGGAGTGTGTGCCCCTAACGGTGGATGGTGTCGTGTCTCTGAGTATGTCTTGTAAGTTGCCTCTGCACATATGGAGTATATATTGTGTTAACATTGTTACATGTAAGTGATGCAGAACTAGCTCTATAACCACTAATTTATATATAGTGTCAGCACTGTTATAAGTAAGCTATGCAAAACCAGCTCCATAATAATCGGTATATAGTGGTTAACCTAGTATGGGTGAGCAATGTAGAACCAGCTTCGTTACTAGAGATTAGCCAAGCACGGGTAAGCAATGCAGAACCAGCTTCGTGACCTTACACCTAACGACATCAAATGGCAAGGAAAATTTTAAAAGAAAAAGTTCATGAAACTATAGATTGCCATCTCTGTTTACCTTACAAGAAAAGTGGAGCTTGATTACGTTTTATATGTGCATTGATTATATGAATTTGTTTTTTCAGAGCATTGGTTATTGCTTGAAAAGAAAAGAAAATTATCTTTGTTCTTCTTGGAGGTTAATTTTTGTATAAATGTTTTAACGGAAACCATAACACTCACTGAGCTCGTTTAGCTTACCATTTATTTTATGTTCTCCTTTTAAATTTTAACCTTCCAGGTGCATGCTCAGGAATTTTAGTAGCCAAAACTCCACCATTTGAGTAGCTACCTTCATCATGTGCGGCTATGTAGGCAATTTCACTTATGCATTTATTTTACATGTATTGCATAATTATGAACATGTTTTGAACATCTTTTGTGTAAAGATAGATTGTAAATGTTTTACTTATAGTTCATCATCTTCGTAAATATGTCTTGATCTTGGTTTTGTGAAAAATGGTTATTTATAAATGTTCTTTTCTTTAACTAAATGCATGAATGTGTTTTACCCTTTGAGATTGTTTCTAAATGGACTTCAAGTCCAAAAGTAGCAGTGGTGCTTTGGTTAAGTGGATGGAAGTGTTTTGAATTGCTTTTCAGGAACTTAAATTTTTTTTATTAAATAACAGTTGTTATGCTGTCGAAACTTTTAATGAAGATTACTTTTATAAACTTCCACTGCCATTCCTTTTTTTTCTTTATATTGATTTTAAAATATTTTGAAGAAAAGGGAAAGGATTAGCTCTAGGGGAACTTTCTAGTTAGACTGGATATCGACTGGAGCATTTTCGTGGGGAGCAAGGTAAGTCACCTACTCATCAGAAAAGGAGCTTGTCAGTGTTGGTATCAGAGCCAACTTACCCCTTTCTATTTAATGCTTTTGCAAAATGCTTTTGATGCTGTTTTCAAAGTGAGGTGACCTGTAAAATGTTTTGATTTTCATGCATATAGTTTAAGACATGAAATTCTTACACATTTGCAATTTGCCAAATGCATAATATGATGCAAAAATAAGGTCGTGGATGTCCCCATAGTGCAACACCAATAGCTCTTACACCTGAGGCACCACTAGGAAGGGAAGAGGAACACTTGCCAAACTCAGCGAGTGCCTTTATGAATCAACCCCGTTCTCAACCGTCAGGGCTAGGAGAACCAACTGGGGGAAATTTTACCATAGAGCAGATGGCTTAGATATTTGTCGCGGCGATGCAAGAGTCACATAAAAGTGGAGAAACTTCTAGATGTTCCATAGAGTGGATGTGTAAACTGGGTGCAAAGCCTTTTGATGGGAGTGGAGATCCAAAGAGTGCACTTGCATGGTTAGACTGAATTATAAAGATATACTGAGTTGTAGGATGTACAAATGCGCAAATAGTGTTATTTTCCACCTTCCTCCTCGAGGCAAGGCAAAGGATTGGTGGGAAGCTATAAGAGACATCATCCAAATAAGGTGTCTTGGTCTAATTTTTAGAGAGAGTTTACTGATAGGTTCTACCCCTAGAGTTACAAGGATGCACGAGTAGAGGAATTCTTCTGTCTGGAGTAGGTCCAATGTCAATGACAAAATATGAGAAGAAATTTTCAGAGCTTATCAAACATGTTTCGTTTATCACTGATAGTGAAGAGCAGAAGTGTAAGAGGTTTGTTATAGGTTTGACACCCAAGTTGAGGATTCATTTGTCTCTGGCCTTACAGACACATTATGGGGAGTTAGTGGAAGCTACAATAAAGGTGGAAAGAAATATAATGATGATCACCCAAATTGTGAGATTAGAACAAAAATGTAATACATCAGTTAGCTCATCTTAAGGTTCACTAAGAAGAAGCAAGTCAAGATGGATCGGTGGCCGGAGGTTCAGCCGAGGCATATCAACGAGTTTAGGAGAGATTTTCCTAAGTTGATTATTGCAAACAGATCAGTGGTGAGATCTTCAGCACCTTCACAAGTTAGAGGGGTTTCTAGACAGGGTGATCGAGGTTCTCAAGTCAGAGGGTCGAGTTTTTTTGCATCCAGAAGAGGTTCAGGAGGTAGGGGAGCAACCCCTATAGGGCAGGCAGGTAAACCCCTCATGCAAACTTGAGTTTTTATGGTTACTCAGTAAGAGGAAACCATCACACCAGATGTAGACACTGGTATGATTTCTGTTTTTGAGCATGATACTTAGGCTTTAATAGATCCCGGTGCTACACACTCTTTTATATCACTAAATTTTTCTGCAAAATTGGATGTGGAACCTTAATGGTTAGACAGTGGAATAATAGTTTCCATTCTAGCTGGAAACTCACTTTTGCTGAAAGAGTGTTTATTGGTAGTAATGTAATGATTGATGGTCAGGAGTTCTCGGTAGATCTGATTATATTATACATTTGAGATTTTGATATTATTCTCAGAATAGGTTAGCTATTCACACATCATGCAGTAGTGGATTATTCTAAAAAGGAGGTTATATTAAGTCAGTTGGGGAATCCAGAGGTAACATTTCGTGGAATACGAACCCACAAGTATAGTTACCATTGTGGTGGCTAAAAAAATGCTCAGTAAAGGATGTCAAGGATATCTAGCTCATATGATTGAACAAGGCAAAGATGTTGTGAAATTTGAAGATATTCCGATGGTTAGAGAGTTCCTTGATGTATTTATAGAGGATCTTCTAAGATTACCTCTGGATAGGATGATCAAATTTGGGATAGAGTTAACTCCAGGAACCTAACCAATCTCTATGACTCTGTACAGAATGGCTTTAGCGAAGTTAAAGGAGTTGAAAGTACAGATGGAGGACTTGCTAGATAAGGGTTTTGTGATATCTAGTGCTTCCCCTTCGAGAGCTCCAGTCCTCTTTGTTAAAAAGAAGGATGGGAGTTTAAAGTTATGTATCGACTACAGACAACTGAATAAGGTGACAATCTGTAACCAATATCCCCTCCTAAGGATTGATGATCTATTTGATCAACTACAAGGATCCAGGATGTATTCGAAGATTGATCTAAGATTAGGCTATCACCAGCTGAAAATCTATAGTGAATATGTCCCAAAGACTGCCTTTCGGACTAGGTATGGGCATTATGAATTCTTGGTTATGCCTTTTGGATTAACAAATGCTCCAGCAGATTTTATGGATTTGATGAACAGTACCTAATTGTTTTTATTGATGACATATTAGTGTATTTTGACAATCGGGAGGAACATGCAGAACATCTTCAGACAACTTTATAGACCCTACGAGAGCACCAGTTATATGCTAAGTTCAGTAAGTGCCAGTTTTGGCTTGATAAGGTCACTTTCTTGGGTCATGTCATATCAACTGAAGGACTTAGTGTGGACCCCCAGAAGATTGAAGCTATTACTAATTGGAGACCTCCCACTAAAGTGATAGAATTCAGGAGTTTCCTTGGGTTGGTAGGATACTAAAAGAAATCTGTTGAAGGATTTTCCAAATTAGCTATCCCACTAACCAAGTTAACAAGGAAAGAGGAGAAGTTTGAGTGGCCAGATGCCTGTCAGAGAACTTTTGATGAATTAAAAGAAATATTAACAATAACTCCTGTTCTTAAATTATTGACGAGAAGTGATGGCTCTACAATCTATAGTGATGCTTTGAGACAACGATTAGGGTGTGTTCTTATGCAGAATGATAAGGTTATAGCCTATGCTTCTAGGCAATTGAAGAATCATAAGCAAAACTATCCCCTCATGACCTAGAGCTAACAACGGTGTTTTTTACATTAAGAATATGGAGGCACTACTTGTATGGTGTTCCTTGTAAAAATTTCAAAGATCACAAGAGTTTACAATATTTGTTAACTCAGAAAGAACTAAACATGAGGTAGAGGAGATGGTTGGAATTAATTAAAGATTACGATTGTAAGATGGAGTGCCACCTTGGAAAATCCAATGTAGTGGCTGATGCCTTAAGTAGGATACCTACCAGCTCAATAGCACCACTGAAGACAATATACCTTCCACTTCTACCAAAAATGAGATCACCAGGAGTTAGATTCAATATGGAAAACTTAGGAGCATTAGTGTCTAGATTTCATGTTTGCCCCATTTTGTTGGACTAGGTTAGAGAGATACATAAACAAGATCCCTAGTTGATGAGAAATGAAGTTAGGAATGGGCAGAGGAATTTACAGTCCAAGAAGATGGTACTATGAAAAGGGGGCAATGATTGTGTGTATCAGATATGGAGGACCTGAAGAAAGAATTCTTAGAGGAAAAAACTCACTCCTCAGCATTTACTATGCATCCAAATAGCATAAAAATGTACTACACCCTTAAAGAACATTATTGGTGGAGAGGAATGCAAAAGGAAATAGCATAATTTGTTTCTAAATGTCTAACCTATTAACAAGTTAAAGCAGAACATCATAAACCTGCAGGAATGAAGCAACCTTACCCAATCCCAGAATGGAAGTGGGAAAAGATTACTATTGACTTCATAGTACGGCTTCCACGGAGTCAGAGTGGGCACAACACTATATGGGTGATCGTGGACAGGTTAACAAAGTCCGTATATTTCCTTCCGATCAGAAATGATTACCCGTTAAATAAATTAGCCTAGCTTTATGTGGATGAGATAGTGAGGCTCCAAGTGCACCAACCGCTATTGTTTTAGATCACAAACTTAGATTCAAATCCAAATTCTAGCCTAACTTATAGAAAGCCTTGGGTACGCAATTGAAGTTTAGCACTGCATTTCACCCTCAGACGG
>JANSVA010450389.1:0-16774 GCA_025504915.1 Erythroxylum reticulatum | reverse complement strand
GTATAATTCAATCCTTTCATCAACCAATGTTCCAATTAGACATAGAGCATGGAATTAATGTCTACTCTATTTTAAGTTCGATTACATTAGTTCTCCGCCATTAACTATTAATTCAATTAATGATATTTGTAAATTGTTTACAAAATATTATTCCACCTTGACCAAAGATTTCCTGAATTAATATTAATCGAGAACAACGAAACATTCTCCCTAATTACTTTATAGTGATGAATCATATCTTGATCATTCAACTATCTCCATATAGTTCATGCTAAATCCAATATCTATCGTTTAAACAACCTTTGATAAAATAGATCACGAGTAGTATCAAAATATAACAATCTCCATACAAGATAACTTTGATAACTTCAAGTCAAATGATTACTTATACAATCATCATAATGAGAATTTCATAGATATACAAGTAATTTTTCAAATGAATTTTTCATATCGGGTCTATTCAATGAACTTGTTCTCTAGCAAGCATCTATACGTTTGTTTAAGTATCTCTATACTTTAGCCTATGAGATCGACTAGTTCCTTCATAAGAAAAAACAAAACGTCTGCTAGTCTTTTCCGTTCTATTAATGTCCATTCTTAATAGAACAATGACTAGGAACATTTAAAAATATTAAATAAATGCAATATGAATTCTATACTTATAATCTCATTATAATTTCATTTATAATGTAAAATTATTCCATGATCTTTATCATATACTTTTAAACATGTGAAAGATAAATATGTCTTTTAAATAATTACTGTACAGCATAAACTACCACTTCCATCAACCAACTGCCCCTCCATCCATCCTGTATCACGTGACCATCGTGCCTTTGTTATCGTCTCCAGAAGATGTCACCGTCAGCCAGCATCAGTCCACTGCCACACCCGCGCCATTTGCTCTTGTAAGACGCTGTCACCCAGTATCTCACAACAACACCAATACCATCACCAGGTGCCTCATCTCCATTCTAGCAGCTTCTTGCGACATCAGTGAACACCAAAGCATAACCATTGCCAATTGCTTCTCATCACTGGTAGTGACTCATGAGCCATCACCGTCGCTGCTCCAAGGATGCACGATGAACACCAATGAGGCAAGGACAACCATAAATAACCATGGTTTGCATGGGAAACGCCAGCTTGCATCTCCACCTCGTCAGCCAGCCACCAATCAACGGTCAAATCAGCACAACCTAGAAGGTTTTGTGGTTCTCAACCTCTAACAAGTGCGTCGTATGACTTCTCCATTGTTAATTTCGTAACAACCAATGGAGATATTTGCCACCACTATGAGTTATCACCAATCTCCGGCTACTTCACAAAACCACAGATCAACCTTGAGCAAGCTAGCACAAAAGGCATATCAACTAGAACCAGAACAGCCTAATTTAACAACGTCACGTGTTTAGCGATTTGAAAGGAATTTCCATAAATTCATGAAAACGATGTAATCTCATTGTAAAGGTTTTCCAGAATCTGGGCTTCTAAACAGATTTCAGACCTAAGATTATGATATTAATAACCATATGAAAAATGATTAGGTAGTTTAAGGATTCATGGACATTCATCTAAACCTTTTTAGATTTTACAATCCAATCTAATTTTATTTTAGGTTTAATTTTTTAATTTCAATTACAAAATTCATATTAATAAAATAAAATAATTTTTAATCAAGAGTAAGGTTTTTGAAGGGAGGTTTGAAGAGGAATTAGAATAGATCCAAATGAGCCATGTAGATCTGTTGGTTTGACCAGGTTAAGAACGAATCGAATTAATTTTCGATTCAATTTTTATTTTTAACTATTGAGAATAAAAATTGGCCAGTTTTCTATAAACCATTAAGCGTCTTCATCTTTTTAGATGCCTTAACACTAAATCAATGTACTGACACTTGAGAAATCAACATAATATGGTCAAAACCAATCTAGAACTAAGATTGAGCAAATGTGTAGCTGAGTTCGACACCGAATACCATAACAAAAAGTTAAAATAGGCATAGGGATTTTTTAGAGTACTAAGTGCAATCTTCACCCTAGTAGACCATGGAAGAGGGTGAATTAAGTAAAATAACAAACCACAATAACACAACTTTCACCATCATCTTTAACAACACTCCATCCCTAAAAAACGATGCTTGATATGGAATGAAGAATCCAAAATCTACATTATCTTCAATGAAATGAGAGATATAGTTGGCCAAAGCAAAGAGATTTCTCGGCTGAGATGATGAGTTTAGGGTTGAAGTGGACGGGATGCTTGGCGACGAGAGAGGAGAAAAAAGATTAGAGATGTTTGCAAATATTTTCAATAAAAATTAAAACTTTGAATCTTAGCCCGAAAAAAAAGTTGACGGGACATGTGAGGAGGAAAATAAAGAGGATCTAGATTCACGTTACATCCATAAATAATAGTTTTTCTATTTTTATCCCTTTCTTATATTTTTTTCCTTTTTAGATTTATTTGTGTTCTCTTAAGTAAAATATTTTATTTTTAATTAAAAGATTACAAAATATGATAAAAACTTCAATTACACCCCATATAAATATTAATAGACTATTAAAATATAAATGAAAAGATAATTTAATTTATTTATTAAATTTGGTTGGAATTAATTTAATTGGAATTAATTAAATTAAATTAAATTAATAATTTCAAATAGTTTAATAAATTATTAATTTTTATCAAATTTAATTAGTTCGATATAAATTTTAAAATTGAGTTAGATCATTGTATAAGCAGCATTTGATTAATTTATATATCTATATCACATAATTTTAATATTATTTTTTAGCTAAAATCGATAAAAATGGATTATTCTAGAAAATAAAAATTATTTAAGTACAGTAGAAGAAGTTGATGTAAGTACTTTGGATGAAAACATAATTTACAAGTCTTTAGATACAATTTTGATTTTTATTTTTTTTAGGTTTTATATTAGACTTTGAATTATTTGATTTTATTTATTATGAGTTCATTATATAATAATAAATATTGGTATATTTTTATTTTAATAAAATATTTTATTTTTATTTATTCCTATAATTTTTGTTTTTATTTATTATATACTGATTTTACACTATTTTAATATCGTTTAAATCTTAACCCCTTTTTTTTGACGAATTTCATATTTGATTTAATTTTTAAAACATTACCCTATATAATTAGGATATTATATTTTAACCTAAAATCTTAAAACATTGAATTATGAATCATATGTTTATGTCTTAATCACTTCATTATTATATCTCTTTTCGGATTACTCCAATCGCGTATTTCTAACAGTTAAACTTGTAAGCTAGCATGAAGTGACAACGATTTCGTGGAGGAGGCCCACGCTTGAACATTGATTGGTTCAATGAAGACGAAAATCTTACCAGATACTTCATTCGAATAACGACATGAGAAACTTCAGCTATTGTAATTTTTTAAATATTTCTAAATTAGTTTTTAATTTTATTTAATTAAACTTTACTGCATTATTTAATCGGTGAGGTTGTTTTTCCCTAATTAACAAGTCAAGTGGCGTCGGATAAAGTTAAAACTTAATTGTGCTATGAGTATTATTTTATAAATATTAATTTTAATTTAGTATCATACGAAACATGTATTAAGTTAGATTAGCACAAGTGGCCTCTCATTCCGAAATCGTACCCTATTGCCGCACACAATGTGAGTTTGGATTAACTGAATCACACAAACCCCCCTTTGGCAGTATAGTTACTAGAGCACCATCACAATGCCGACCAGTTGTTAGAAATTTATGTAATAATATAATTACAACATTAATTTTCACAACTATTAATTAAATTGCCTAATGTATATTTATAATTATAATGAGATGGTTAATAATTTATTAATTACATTTGAGACATATGGTAGTATCCTAATAATTATATGTTGACTCATTAAACTATAGTTTATCATATTTTTGAAATGATACAATTAGCTTCCTTCTACACCTTAGGGTAGAACATCTTAAAACTATAACATATGGTGACTTTTTTGTGTTGATGACGTGGGTGTGTGGTGAAAGTGGGTCTTCTATTATAAGTTTTCTCTCTTGCATAAGATTTGTTGATATTAATAAGTTGTGGTGTCTAAAATGGAGAGAATTCATCAAGATTCCATGCCAAACATTTGAGGTGTGTTTAGTTATTGTGTAGTTAATGCTCTAATAAAATATGGATCTTGGCATTGTGGTTATTGATGACTGCTTTTAAGAATAACAAGTGATATTAGAGCTCCATGAACATTTGATTTTAGGGCTTGTATTTGGGTATAAACTCATTTTTTTCAAATCGGTTTTTGACATAAATGATTTCGAAATGATGCATTAAAGGTGTAGAAATCGTTGTTGGTTGTTGTTATTGCCTTTTAACTTTGTTTTGGGCAAATGAATTACAATTTTGGGTGAGATTTTTGAAATTTTCAAGGTTTTAGTTAATGGCTGAAAATGTGTTTAGAAACTTTCAAGTTTTGAAGCACTTTCAGTTAAAATGAGTATTGGAAATCCATAAAGCATGAAAAATGGAAGAAAACTCATTAAATATCATAGAAATTGGGCAGCCGAAGAGGAAGTTACATGCGGGTCAGACTCGTGCACTCGCAAGTCGACCCATGTACCCAGTTTAGGGTTAGGGATGACCTATACGGCATCATCCTAGACCTTATTAATTATATATTTTTATTTTTGAAAATATTAAAAAAAATTTAAAATTATGTACAGTAGCACGTGGGGGCGCTTGAAAAGTCTTTTTTGACCAAATTTTCATCATTTTGTTCCCATTTTTTATTTTATCTTTTCATATGTTTATGCACAAGATTAATCAGTGTTTTTTTATTTGATAATTCTAATTGTTTTTAATCTTATTGTGGCATAAATATGATTATTTGTTGACAAGAGTGAATGTTTATTTTTACCTGTCATAATATTGAGCATGCGAAACTATTTGTGATGAGAAATTTTTTAAAATATTAATATATGTTTAAATTTTTGTGTTTTTTTCTCTAAAATAATATTAATATACATACGGATAATTAATTATCCTATCGATAATTACTACTTAGTAAGATGCTTAATATGGTGAAGAAATTTTATTGAAATATTATGAACCGCATAATTTTTCTATCCTTTCGATAGTACATTGATGATTTGGTTGTAATATTTCATAAATTGTTCTTACATGTGAATGAGTTCTATATTTCTTTAAAGAACTATAGCATGAATGATATAATTAATTTTGAGAAAAAGAGCACAACTTACATGATTTTATTCAGCTTTAAGCAATCCGAGAGTCTCTGCCGTCTTGACCCTGAATGGAAGGAACCACAAGTAGTAGATTAAATCTCCCATGATGAATTTGACTATCATGTGAATGGACTTGTCCTTGAGAATTAATACACCACCTAAACCTGCTGGTGATGCTACTGAGAAAGATAAGAAATCCTCTGAGGAGTGGGAATACTCTATCAGATGTTATTTGATGATTATGAGGTATCACAGGGATGATTAAATTCGTGATAGTATTCCCAACGCTGATAATGCAAATGATTTCTTGCTGCCATTAAGAAGAAGTACAAGGAGTTCTCAAAGAATTAGAAAAATGAGTACTTAAACATGCTTCATCACATTACTTACGATGGTTTAAGGGCCCACATTGACAAGCTCGTGGGTTGTTACCATAAGCTTAAGGCTATGGATATGGACCTTGGTAAGGATTACATGGCTTGTGATGGGGACTCTTCCTTCCAAATTTGATTCGATCAACTCAAGCTATAATGATCAAAAAGAGCAATAGACTGTTGAGAAGATGACTGCTATTCTTGCCAAGGAAGAGGATGACATGAAAAAGGGAAAGGCAAGAAGCATCTCCATGATAACAAACCACAATAATTCTCATAAGAGAAAGTTGACTTCTAATAGCTCGAGTGACCAAAAGCCTTTCAAGAAGAAAATCGTTAGTCCTAAGGAGGTAGACAGGCGGGCTCATCTTCTATTAGTCAAAAGAATAAATTTTTCAAAGGGAAGTACAACTTTTGTCATAACTTTGGGCACAAGAAAGCTAATTGTCGGAAGCTCAAAGCTCACATAGAGAAGAAAGGTAATTGTCTTGTGATTGTTTTGAATAGAGTCCAATATTATTCACGTGCCCTCAAATATTTAGTGGATAGATATTGGATCATCAATTCACGTTACGAATTTCTTGCAAAAACTGACAAGTCGAAGAAGGCTGATTAGTTCTGCGCAACATGTGTAAATGGGAGATGATACCAAAGTCCAAGCTGAATTTTTTGGGACAGTTAAACTATAGTTGAATACGGGACATCCTTTGGAGTTACATGATGTCACTTATGAGGAGGAATTTGATTTCTGTATCTATTTTGAATAGATTAGGTACTTATAGTCTTTCTTTTAACTAAAAAACTGACTTTGTATCATGACTCTCTTTTGGTGAGAAATGAAATTTTATGTGAAATTTTATACAAACATGAGTTGAATGATGTTGTTACTGTTGCTTCTTCCTCTTTTCTTAATACTATTGTTGGTTCCAAATGTATGAGGTTAGATTTGAGATCCTCTATGTTATAGCACAAATGTTTAGGCCATATTTCTAGAGACATAATGGAGAGATTGGTAAAAGATGGTGTACTTTAGGATCTTGATTTTTCAGATTTCACTGCTTATATTGATTGCATTAAAGGAAAGTTAACCATCAAGGTTAGAAAAAGCAAGATAGACAAGTGCTCAAAATTGTTAGAGTTGATTCATACTGATATATATGGACCATTTATTCCACCTGCTATAGGTAGTTACAAATACTTCATTACTTTTATTGATGTTTTTTTTGTACAATCATGTTGAGCTCATTCGTGAAAATTTTGAATCTTTGGATGCGTTTAAGATTTTCAAGACAAATGTTAAACTTCAAAAGGGGAAGAAAATCAAGGTAGTTAATTATGACAGAGGTGGACAATATTATGAGAGTTATGATGAGAGTGGAAGGAATCCAAGGCCTTTTGCTAGATACTTGCAAAAAAGTGGTATTGAAGCAAAATATACAATGCCAAGAGCACCTCAGCAAAATGGAATCGTTGAAAGAAGAAACCACACACTTCTTGATATATTGCGGTGTATGTTGATTCATTCTAGTTTGCCGAAATTTTTGTGGGGTGAGGCGTTGAAGATAACCGCTTATATCTTGAATCAAGTACCTAGAAAATCAGTTCTAAAGACTCCATATGAGTTATGGTCAAGTAAAAAACCAAGCTTGTGCCATTTTCATGTTTGGGGACACAAAGCAGAAGTAAGGCCTTATAATCTACAATCTAAGAAGCTTGATCCAAAAACCATTAGTGGCTACTTTTTAGGCTACACCTTCAGATCAAGGGGTTCTAAATTCTATTACCCATCTTATACAACCAGAATTATAGAATCAGATAGAGTTGTCTATTTTAAAGATGAATTTGGTTCAAGTCAAAGGTTAAGAGAAATTGCATTCAAGGAAGAACGTTTTCTAATCCCTGTACCCGTCACTTCCGCTCCTATCGATGGACCTATGATTGAATAGATTCTAGTAGAATCTTAGATAAATCTCCAAATCAAGCATAAGATGAAGTTATTGATACTGGGGTTGATGAAGTTGTTACGAGGAGATCACAAAGAATATGTAGGCCTGCCATTCCTGATGACTTTATTGTCTATTTACAGGAACATGAGTTTAATGTGGGAGATAATACTAAACCAGTCAGTTATCAAGAAGCCATTAATAGTCCTCAATCTACATTGTGGATTAATGCAATAGAAAATAAGTTAAGTTCCATATCACGAAATTGAGTTTGGGAATTAGTTGAACTACCTAAAAGTTGCAAACTCATTGGGTCCAAGTGGGTTTATAAAATCAAACATAACTCAAGTGGACAAGTAAAAAGGTATAAGGCTAGACTTATGGCTAAAGTTTATAAGCTAGAGAGAAGGGATTAATTTCAAAGAAACCTTTTCACCAGTTTCTACCAAAGATTTTTTGCGAATCATCATGTCTATAGTTGCTAATTTTGATTTGGAACTACATCATATGGATGTAAGGACCACTTTCTTAAATGGAGATCTGTATAAAGATGTTTATATGACTCAACCAGTTGGTTTCGAGATGAATAGTAAAGAACACATGGTTTCCAAGCTCAAGAAGTCTATCTATGAGTTAAAACAAGCATCAAGGCAGTTGTATCTCAAGTTTGATATGGTTGTCACTGCAAATGGCTTCAAGGAGAATGTAGTTGATCAATGTATATGTATGAAGTTCAATCTAGTAATGTATGTTGATGACATTCTACTTGCTTCTAATTATACTGGTCTATTATTTGAGACAAAACAACTATTATATAGCCATTTTGATATGAACGATCTTGGTAAAGCCTCTTATGTACTTGGAATTCAAATTCTTCAAGATATAGTTAATGAGATTCTTCGATTATCTCAGAAGACTTACATTGATCAGATCTTGAAAAGATTCAATATGCACTATTGTTCTCCTAGAAAGCCACCAATAGGGAAGGGTGAAAATTTCTCAAAGGAACAATCTCCACAAATTGATAAAGAGAGAGATTAAATGAAAGTCATTCTTTATGTGTTACTTGTAGGCAGTCTGATGTATGCTCAAGTATGCATACGTCCTGATATTGCTTTTGTTGTAGGTGTGTTAGGAAGATACTTAAGTGATCCTGGACTTAGCTATTGGAAAGTGACTAAGAAAGCCATAAGGTTTTTTCAGGGTAGCAAGGATCATATGTTGACTTAACGACAAACTGACACTCTTGATATAGTTGGGTTCAGTGACACTGATTATGCAGGACGTATGTATGATAAAAGTCCATTTCAGGCCACATCTTTATGATGGCTGGAAGAGCTTTATCGTGAAAAAGTATCAAACAGATACTCACAATGTCCTTTATAATGAAGGCAAAGTATATTGCGTGTTATGAGCAGTTTGCCAAGCAATATGGTTTCGGAATTTTATTTCAACATTGGGTATTGTAGACTCCATTTTGAGTCGGCTGAAATTATATTGTGATAACTCTACAACTGTAGCTTTCTCTAAAAACACTAGAAATACTTCTTGCTCAAAAAATATTGATACAAAGTACTATTTTGTTAAAGAAAAAGTCGTTGAATCTCTCATTACTGTTGAACATACGCCTATAGCTAGCATGTTAGTAGATCAACTTACAAAAAGCTTACCTATATTTGTGTTTGTAGAACATGTCTCCCGCATGGGATTGTTAGGAGCTTAGCTTGATAAAATTAGTGGGAGTTTGCTATTTTCTATTAAACATGTTAGTACTTTGTACGAATTGCTTATGACTTGTATATACGAAACATGCATAATGATATTTGCAATCACTTCTTGTTGCTATTGACATATATATGTGGTTTGACGAAATAACAAGTATAAAAGGAGACAAATGTGTAATCTCAGTTGTTGTATTGCATGCATGTTATTTTAATGATTATTATTGTATTTGAACATCTCCAGGGCCTAATCATATGTAGTAAATATATCATGTCAATATGATATTACATGTGATTTATTTGACTACCTTTGGATGATGAAGATTGGTATGGTGGTTTGATTATATTGTCCAAGTGGGAGAATGTTATAAATGTATAGAATAATATAATCACAGCATTAGTTCCATATTCACAACCATTAATCGAATTGCCTAATGTATGTTTATAACCATAGTGGGATGGTTAATAATTTACTAATTGCATTTGAGGCACATGATAGTACCCTAATAACTATATGTTGGCTCATTAAACTATAGTTCATCACATCTTTAAAATGATACAATTAGCCTCCTTCTACCCCTTAGGGTGGAACAAGTTCAACTATAATATATGGTGAGTTTTTTGTGTTATTGTTGTGGGTGTGTGGCAGAAGTAGCTCTTCTACTATAAGTTTTATCTCCTGCACCAAATTTGTTGATATTGATACGTTGTGGTGTCTAAAATAAAGAGATCCATCAAAATTCTATGTCAAACATTAGAGGTATGCTATTATTATGTAGTTAATGCTCTAAATAAAATGTGGATCTTGGCATTGTAGTTATTGATGACTGCTTTTAAGAATAACACTGGTTCGTAGGAAGTCTTGTATTAAAATATCTATTATTTCACAAACTTTTTAAAAAATGTAATGAGATGGGGATTGTATTAGGTTAAGGCACCCTAATAATTACTTATTAAAATTTTATTCAATATATATTTGAAAATAACAAAAGTTAGAATAACTAATAAAAGTTGTTCATTTGTGATCAAAAAATTACAAAATAAAATTATAAAAATAATTATTTTATAAAAAATACAACAACAAACTGCATATATTAAAGGCCCTCTTTAAATATTCTGCAAAGCGATGCTTATACACTGACTACTTTATCTTTTTTTTACATGGGAGAAAATAACTAGAAAAAACAAAAAGTGTGTAACCCCTGACACCCCCTAACGCAGGGTGCGGAGATATAACTTTCCATTCATATAATGATAGAGAATGTCTCGAATGGATATTGGAGGCTCCTGAAGATAGTGTAGTCCAAGCCTTGATCTCATGGCTAATGCAACTAGACAATTTGCACATTGGTTTCCTTCTCGATGGATATGCTGTAGGTGAACCTCCCAATCGCAATGAAGCAATCCTCGAATACCCGCCACCAAAGGAAAAATGTCAGACATAGTGCTGTAGGAAGATGATAGAATATTAATAACCTCCAACGAGTCCACTTCAACTACCACCCGTGATACCCTCGATCCCATGCCAAAGAGAAGCCTGAATGGACCCCCCCATAATTCTACCTCCAGTGGTATTCCCATGCCAAAATTCAGGAGGAAGTCGCCATACCAGTGACCTTGGCTAGACCTCAGGAGACCTCCAGCTGCATCCAAATTGGAGCCTGGGTTAACTGCTCCATCCGTGTTGAGTTTGACCCACCCCTCTAGCGGTTTATTCCAGCCCACAGTAGCACCCAAAGGCATACCTTACATCAGGAAGACCCAGTTTTCCACCATAGTGGCTCGAGAGATCCAACCAATATAATCCATGACTAAGAGAGTACCCTCCACTGACCAAACAAAGTCAGGGTCAAATATGTTGTTGTTCTACCATTTCCATAAAAACCAACAAGCAACTTCAAAGATAATCGCCCAATTTATCTGATTGAACTAATGATGAGGTCGAAGGTTGCTAATAACCCACGTTACCTCATCTTGTTGGAAGAAAGCCCTGTCTAGGAATTTAGAAGGGAATTTTTACCAGAAAGAAGTTGCTCTGGGGCAATCCCTTAATGCATGAAGAATAGACTCTTCCTGACCATAGCAATGGCAGCCGTTGGTCATTGTTAAATGACGCACCACCTGTTGTTGAGTAGTTAACAACTTCCCCTTCACCATCAGCTAAAGGAAGGACCGTATCCATTGGGGTCCTGCCCATTTCCATATGATCTCCCAAATACTGCAGGACGTGCCCATATTGATTTGTTTTATAAGAGCATAAGCTGAAGCCACTGTGAATTTCCTGGGATAAGTGGGACCCTATAGCAATTGATCCTTCGCTTGGTCATTGAGATGAGGACATATAGATGCAATCAATATACAAACTGTGGAGGGGAGGTAATGTTGGAAAAGGTTCCAGTGCCAATCCCCATCTGGACTTTTGTAGTCAGACACTGTGTCATCTAAGACGCTTTCCAAAACTTGGGAGGTGGACACTAAGTATAGTGGTCCCAGATCCTCGACCCAATTATCACGCCAGAAGATGATGCGACATCTGTCGCCCAGTTTCTAGTTAGCGCCTTGACACATAAAGTGCCAAGTTGCGGCTAGCTCTCTCCAAAAAGTCGAAGGCCTTGATCTAGCCAACGTCTGGGGGAGGTGATGAACATTTAATCTGTATTTGGCTCGCAGGAGCCGAACCTATAAGGCATTGGGTTTTGTAAGTAAATCCATCCTAGTTGGTCAAGAACGCATCAATGGAAGATCTAATGCGTCTCACACCCAGACCCCCCGCTTTTTTAGGGGTACACACTGCATCCCAGTTGACAAGGTGTATTTTTTGTTGCCTATCATGCGACGCCCAGATGAAGTTCCTCATTAATTTTTCCAAATCATCGCAAAGTTGACGGGGTAGCTGAACCGTTTGCATTGTGAAAATAAGAAGGGCCAAAATTACCGATTAGGTTAACGTAACCCAACCCGCTAAAGAGAGCATTCTAGATTTCCAACCCGCCAGTTTCTTATAGGCTTTATCTAGTATGTACTGGTAGGTATGTCTGGAGGTTCATTCATGTATCAGAGAGACACCTAGATATTTGCTAAGATTGTTCGTACTGTGAACATTCAGTGCTTGGCTAATCCTCCACGCTGAGTCATGAGGGACATTCTTGGAAAAGAACACTCGAGATTTATCAGTGTTAATACGCTGGCCCGAAGCTTTACAGAAACGTCTAGCGTCCGAGAAATCACTTACGTTTGAGTATCTATAGCTTCCGCAAAGAGAATAAGGTCATCTGCAAAGAATAAATGAGAAACTGGAGGTCCCATAAGGCTTAACTTGATTAGTTTCCACTGTCCTTGTCCCACCGCCAGGTTAATAAGATGCCCTAGTCTTTCCATGCAAAGTACAAAGAGGTAGGGGATAAAGGGTCTCCCTGACGGATACCTCTGTACTGTTGAAAGGGTTTTGATAAGGAACCTTGCCAAGTGACTTGCATAGACACTATCGTGATACACTTCATGATGAGTTGAACAAGGTTGGGCGGGATCCCAATATTCGTTAAAATGTCTTGAATGAAATCCCATCAAAGCCGATCATAAGCTTTTTCTAAGTCTACTTTCAGAGCCAAATAATCGGTTTTGCCCTGCTTTTTCCTCATCGTGTGTATTACCTCCTAAGCAATGATGATGTTATTAGTAATATGACGACTAGGAATGAAGCTGCATTAATTATCTGCCACTAGGTGATCAAGGTGTCCTTTCAACCTATTAATAATAATTTTAGCAATGACCTTATAAAGCACCATACAGAGGCTAATGGGTTTGAACTGGGAAATATGAGACGGCGAGGGAGTTTTAGGGATTAGAACCAAAATGGTTTGGTTCAAGTCCGCTTCCCAATGTTCCAGCCGAAAAATAGCATTGACAAAGTCCACCAGAGATTCACCTACTTTAACCCACTGAGTTTGAAAGAATACAGCATTGTACCCATCCATTCCCAGGGCTTTGGTTGGGTTCATAGAGAAGATAGCACTCCTAATTTTGGTTTCATGTACAGAGGCCGCTAGCTCTAGAATCTTGGCCTTTGAGAGTCGAGGAAACATTCCAGAAAGTAATGGCTGAGGAGGGGTCGCAACTTCGGGGGTGTACAGGTGAACATAATAATTCCTTGCTAAATCACTCAGTTGCTCCTGGTCAGTAATCAAAGATCCTGTATCGTCAGAAAGGCAAGTGATCTTTAGATGCTTTCTTTTCGTGAGAGTGATTATAGGGTAAAATTTGGTATTCCAATCACCCTTCAAGATCCAGTCACACTTGGCTAGTTGGTGTCAGAATAGCTCCTCCTCACTCATCACCTGGAAGAGCTCAGTGCTCAACTAGTCCTCCAAATCTAAAAGTGAATCAAAATTTTCGGTTTGCAAAGCTCTCTGAAGGCCCTCCAAACGGGCAAGTAGGCATTTTTTGCGATGGAAGATGTTTTTAAACACTTCTTTGTTCCACTGCGAAAGAAGGTTAGCAAAGGTGGCTAGGGATTTTCTGAAAGTCTCCTCATCCGGTTTCCAGTGAGTATCAACCACCTCAGCAAAATCTTCATAAGCTAGCCACGCGTTTTAGAAACGAAAAACGGGGGAAGGCCCAACTCTCGGAGGGGGGCTGGTGGTTTGAATCAACAAAGGACAATGGTCCGATCCCAAAAAGGGAAGATGTTGAATAACCATTTGGGGGAATTTACGGACCCAGGAAGTAGACCTAAACACTCGGTTCAAACGCACTTGGGTTGAAGCTCTCTTCCACATAAATTTAAAACCTGTGAAACCCAAATCATGAAGGTCACTAGCATTCACATAATTCTTAATAAGTTGGTTAACTACACATCCAGTGGTAGCACCACCCCTTCTGTCCGACACCTCCAATTTAGCATTAAAATCACTTCCCACTAACTATGGCCCGGAATTAAATAGACCGAGCCAGTTTAAAATTGGACATAAGATTTTTTGGGAGGCAAATTGAGGACTAGCATAAATTGGCGTGAAGACAAAAGAGCCACTTGCATACTTGACTTTGGTATGCAGGAATTGTCAGTGTGCGATGGCCACTAACACCTCAATGTTGTGTGTCCAAAGCATCCAAATTCCTTCAGAAAATCCTTTTGCTTTAATCTTAAAAGAAAAATCGAACCCCAATTTCTTGATCACTTTGGTCGTTCTAGTGCCACTAATTCTTGGTTCAAGCAAAACCAGTATAACTGGCTTATAGATACGCGTATAATTACGAATAATTGCCTACATGCGAGTTCCCCCCATGCCTTGACAGTTCCAAATAAGAATCGACATTATGGGATACGGATTTGATCGGGGCTCCTTACAGCGGAGGGAAAGGTTGGATTTTCTAAGATAACGCCTATAACTCCACTATTTAGGATGTCCATCCCTTATACTTCAATAATTTCCAGAGTCAAAGCTACAGGTAATTTATCAGGAGGGTCAGTGTGGGGAAGCATGCCCACTGTCACTCTGATCTGTGGGGGGCCCTCCAAATTATCGATATCTATCGTCCGGAGTTGACTGGCCTCTGCTGCTATTCCCGGTACCTTTACGTCTTGGCTATCACAGATTATCTCAGTGTGAGAATTAAGAACTATCGCAAGTTGTTGTTCCTTTTCCGTGGGGGCTAATTAGATCTCTGTTACAACCTCGAAATTTGCATCTGGTGGGCCACCTATCGTAGTCTTATTATGTTTTGTAGGCTTAGAACCAAGTTTGGCCTTACCTTTAGATCTAGCCCATGTGCTTCTCTTAGTTCCAATAGAGTACGATGTTCTAGTTCCAATTAAATCCATAAAATTAAAACGTAAGCCCATACCTGCATTAACTTAGTGTACTGGAGACTCCATCTTATCAGGATCATTAGCATCCATCAGTGCCAGGTTTGTCAGGGGTGAGAATCTCGAGCCACCAACTGATTTTGCACCTTGGATCTACTCAAAGGACGTTGATTTTGACGTCTCATTGGAGGTTTGCTCGTCTTACGCTGGACTTCCTTCCATTGTTCATAACCGTTGGAGGAGGTGACTGTAGTTTGGGACGAAGCTACTCCTCGTGTGCCTTGGTTAGCTGTAACAATGTCTTCACTTCCAGCAAGTAAGGTGGCAGATACCGGTGATTGCTAGGAACGCTTCGGACACTTAGAGGGGTTGTGGCTGACCATCCCACAACTGAAGCAGATGGTGGGAAGACCTTCATAAGCGACCAAGATCACCTCCCCATCCAACTCCACTAATTGCCTTAAGGGGATGCTTAAATCAATGTCCACAACTACACGAGCAAACCTTCCCCTCTGAGATAGCAGCGTCGTTTCGTCGTTCTTCAAGGTTTGCCCTATAATATTTCCTAGCGCGATTAATATTTGCGGGTGGTAGCGTGTTATTGAGAGCTCTGGAAATCTTATCCAGACCACCGCACGAGAGACCTTGCCTTGGGAGGGACGGAAGTCAGGTCTTCATTACTAGACGGACAAGGAGGGACCGAAGATGCTCCAGGGGCCGTTCGTCAGGGCATGCATGAAGTCGCCTTCCTCCGTAAACTTCACCAAAAAATAGTCGAAGTTGAGGTGGACTATCTTAAAAGGACCTATCGGGCTCCACATGGATTTTAGTCAAGTACATAGGATACGATATCCTATGCTGTGTTCTATTAATTTCAGGACCACGATGTTAGTCCATTGTTGATCCAATTTGTCGCGAAAGGAAGAGGATAAGAAGACTCCTCCCCCTGCATTGTCCGGCAACAGGGTGATATCACCCTTTGCAACCTTGATTAAGTCCTCTTCTGGCTATAGGTGGACTACCTCAGGAATTTCCTTCGACGAGGATCCTAAAACCGCTACACTGTATGATGGTTTGGGCCCTGGGGAAGGCTCCTCTTCACGTTTTCAAGTGTGGACCTTCTTGGATAACTGCGCATCTGGCGCAGGATCGGCCATAGTGAGCTCCACACTGCTGGAGAGATGGAGTTAGCAATTAACGTAACTAGGGTTTTGGTAGTAAGCTTTAGAGGAGACACTCTATCTTTTTTAACTTAATCCTTACAAATTCTTTGATTTAAAAAGAAAGAATTATTGCGACGCCATCTCCACGGCTATGTCACAATTCTCTTTTCCCTCGGGGCTAATATTTTTTATATCTCTACATTAGGCCATCTCCAACCATTACACTAAATTTTTACACCAAATTTGTTGTAAAAGATAATTTTTTAAGAATCTTTTTACACCAAATTTGGTGTTATTCCAACCATTCTACACCAAATTTTTACATCAAATTTTTAAAAAATAATATACCACAATAGTTTAGTGGTCGTTTGATTCTACTTTTGTTTTTCTGTTGTTGTTTTTGGTTTCTGTTTCCTGTTTTTAGTTTTTGTTTTTTCTAAAAAAATAAAAACCTGTTTGGTTGAGATTTGTAATATAAAAACTAAAAATAAAAACCTGTTTGGTTGAGATTTCTAA
>JANSVA010450379.1:0-16775 GCA_025504915.1 Erythroxylum reticulatum | reverse complement strand
CTGAAACACTTTCAATGATTCTAACTCATTCAAAATGACCAAAATACCCTTTCCAATTAGTGAGGGGATGTTACAGTTATCCCCTTTCCTCTACTACAAGTTTATTATCTTCAATCTTTGTTTCTAAATTTACTTATTTTTCATGTGATTATTTTGGCTTTTTAGAATTAAAGATATAATTATTTACTTATGTGTTTTTATGTAAGTTCTAAATTATTGTCTCTGCCCGTTAACTCAACTTCAATGTTACTCTCTACTTTCCATTTATAATTGATAATTTCATTTTGACTTTTTGTAAATTGTGTCATTAAACAATTTAGATAATATTAGCACAATGACACTCTTTTATCTTGATATTAAAATTTTCATAATATTACCGTTTTATTTATTAAATAAGTAGACTGATAAATGTATAGTATTGATTATATGTATACTAAAATACATTTGTTTTCGATCATTTATATAGATGGATATTTATTTTATAGCAAAGGATATCTTAGGAATTCAAAGATTCCATTATCTTTTATATTCTAAACAGGTCTAACCATGTTTATATGCTCTAAAATTTTGATATGTCAATATCTTCTCAATTGATATTAGTTAAGGTTTATCGTTGATTTAGATATCAAATTCAGCAAATTATATTTAACTATGACTAATTAGAGGTGATTGTGTTAATTAAATGAGTATGACATTTCTCATATAACATCTTTTGATTCACTTTCTTTCAAAATATATTTAATTTGAACTTATTTGTTTCAAAATTTTATATACATTTATTACATACTTTTTTAATTCATTTTTATTAAGTAATTGTGCTAATTAAATGATTGTGAGATTTCTCTTATAACATCTTTTGGTTAACTTTCTTTTAAAGTAAATTCAATTTAAAATTTTACATACATTTAATAAATATACATTTTAAAGAAAAACATTTCTATTAAGCAGTTGTGTTAATCAAATGAATGTGACATTTCTCATATAACATCTTTTGGTTAACTTTTTAAAATATATTGAGTTTGAATTTACTCATTTCAAAATTGTAAGTATATTTGATATATTTTTTAAAAATTTATTAAGTAATTGCATTAATTAAATGAATGTATTATTTTTATATAACATCTTTTAGTTCACTTTTTAAAAAAGTAAATTTATTTTGAATTTATTCATTTCAAAATTTATTTACATTCAATAAATACATTCTTAAATACTTTTTTTAAAATTAAAGAAAATAGGCCAGGCTCTAAAACCAAAAATAAGTGTCATCAAATAAAACCATCAAAGATGGACTTGAATTAATAAAACAGAAGATAAAGCAAAATTACTCTAATAACCCATTACAATTTTAAAATAAAAATATAGAATAAGCAAACTTAGAAATGATAGATAAACTAAAGATTATTAAGGTTACTGCTATGAGATATAATTTAGAAGATTGAGAAGAATTTTAAAAAATAACTTCTTGAACTAGAAAATCTAGTAAATCCCCTCATTATCTCCCAGCTTTTATGGTTAGAAACCATGTAGAACTGACTAGAAATATAGCTAGAATGGTAGTAAATTATAAAAAAAATGATAATACAAAATTTGATGGATACTTTTTACCTCATAAAGAAACATTAATAAACTTAAGAATAGGAAAACAAATTTTCTCTAAATTTGATTGTAAGATTGGATTTTGATATCAAAAGATTTTATTTAATAGTTATCCTAAGATGGCTTATAATATAAAGATTAGGATTTTGATAAAAACACTCTCTTTAAATCGTGACCTTAAAAGAAGGGGTTTAATTAAAGATGGAAATAGACCATATTCTATTACTTACGTGATATCTTAAGCCTTATCTAATACTCATCATATAGAATGTTTTGCAGAAAAAGATATTATTTTCCAAAACTATTTTTTAAAGTTAAAAGGCTATATACTACTTATATAAAAAAAAAATATAGAAGAGATTAAAGATGATTTTCATTAGATTTACAACAAAAACCCGTAATAACTTCTCAAAAAAATTATTACCTAGATTATCATAGCAAGAAACTGGTGTTTGGTATAGTCAAAGATATGCTAATACTTTGAGAAGAGTAAATAGAAAGATAAGTTCAAATTAAAAAATTAAAGGAGAATATTAAGATAGGAGACAATAAAATACCTACAAGATTATTAGTTAAAAATGAAGGATTCAATTTAGAAATAATGCTAGGAACTACCTTATAAGATAATATGGAATACAACTATTGATAAGTGTGAGTTGCATCATGCTTTAGGGCTTAGTTTGATATGTATGTAATTAGGGCTTAGTTTGATATGTATTTAAGTGTTAATTGTTTAGTATCTGTTTAGGTTAGAATTGTGTTAGTTTGTTAATTAATGCTGTTTAAGTGTTTTTATGGGTTAGTATAAGTCCTTGATCTTAATTACTGTCTTTGAGCTACCTTGATGTGTTTCTTAGTGTTTCAGGGTTAGCATCAAAGAACAGAGAAGTTTCGGAGACATTCGGGCTGAGACAATAGCCTATAATCATGGCACAATAAGCCACGACCATAATAGAAGACTGGAGTTAGCCCACAATTTTGGCCCATATGTTATAATCATGACAGAAGTCCAGGACACGACCCACGATCGTGGCTTGATTGCCATAATCGTGACAAAAGGCTCAGATGTAGCCCATGATCATGGCCTTTAAGGCCACGGTCATAACTTGCATCAGGCAAATGCTCAGACACTTAAAAACGTCAAGTTTTAAGGAAGTTTTGGACTTTTTGGACCTTGAAAAAACCTTAAGGCTGCCTAGAACATAAAAGGTATATAACGAACAAGACAAAGAAAAAGAGGATCTTTTGCATTAACCACTTTGGAGAGAAGCCCTAAAGAGAATGTTGAGAGATTAAGAAAGAGAAGAAGGAATAGAGAAGTGGACAAGAAGCCGACATCGACATACTTCCCAGATTTGGAGTTTCCGAACGTCGCTGCCTCTCATCTCCATTTAGAATCATATTTCCTGTTGTTTTACATTTTTATTATTGTGTAGAGATGGGAAAAGCAGTTTGATGATAGGATTGTCAATGTTATGATACTTTATACTCACCTTTGGGTTTTTTTAATCTTTAATTTAATAAAATCTTATTGTTTTATGTTTATTGGATTTATTGTGATTGATTTTTATGATTTTATAATTTGGTAATAGACTAAGAGGGTGAATCGAATGAAAAATAATTAAAATGGGCTAACGAGAGTTAGGTGATTTAATAAGAGTGAGAAATTAACTAAATCAATAATTATGTGAAGAGAGATCTCATATAAGTTCCCGATAGTTTGTTGGACAAATTCAGATCTAACTAGGGTTGGATATATTGTTAATTGAGATAATGTAATTTTTCATAATCTAATTAGAGTTTATAATTTAGGGTTAATGATTATAACTCGAGAGAGAGTAATCAACCCTAGGATCGTCTAGGACCAATAATCCAATAATTCATGATTAATTAGGTTAGTGTTAAAGATAGGTAAAAATTCCCCTTTCTCTTAATTGATAGTTTCTTTAGGTTGATTTTTAAATGTGTGTTGCAATTGCTACTTTGTTAATATTTTCGTAATTGATTCTTGGAATTGAGTTGCATGATTGAATTAAATTATTGCCTTAGTTTTGTTACATTTTGAATTATTGTGAATTGTTTTGGTCTTAGATTTTAGGATTAGATTATCCTTCCTCATGGGATGGACACCTTAGGTACTACATGAACGACCTATACACTTGCAGATTATTGAGGTTATTAATCAAAACTTACGCACATCGAAAAACCACGATCAAGTTTTTGGCATCGTTGTTAGGGAGGCGATTGGTTTAGTTTAGTTTAAGGCTTTTTCACACTCTTTTTTTAAAGAAAAAAAGAAAATATGGAGAAAGAAGTTTGTAGCATAAAGTAGAGACACAACAAGACATCCTGGAATGAGAAATAAGACATCTGAAGAGCTAGATGTCAAGAAGAAATGGAAAGAACATTGATGGAAGATAGGTATTATAGGGACTAAGGAACTTCTGCAAATTACAATGAGGCATAGTATGGTTGGGAAGTAATGATCCTTATTGTAACATGTACACTTCAAGGTGGCAAAATCACCCCGATTTCTATTGGTCCAATAATGTAGGGACTCACTTATGATGTCAAGACCTATTAGGACGTCAGCAAGATGAGTCTAATTCATATGATTCTAAATTGGAGAAGATCTTGGATGAGCTTACGGACATGGAAGAGAGCCAAAAGTGACTAGAAGAGAAAATTGACCAAGTAACAGAAAATCATACCTCATCTATTCATAACCTAAAGATTCGATTGAAACAGTTTTCCCTTGAATTTTGTAGGAGATGTGTGGAAGACTCTCTAAATAATATAGAAATACATCAAAGAGAGCAATATGAGGCTATCACACTTAAGAATGGGGAAGAGCAAGAAGGACTAGTGGAAAACCAAATTGGACCCCACCTTATTGAAGACCAAAAGACGAAGAAAGAGATTGAAGAAAAGAATGCCAACCCTCCCTATTATTCCCTAAATCTTGGTATACCATGTTTGAACGTTAATAAAACTAGGGTAGAAGTCCATGAAGAGAACCTCATCATTCGGATTAGTAATGACTAAGTAACATTCAATATGAATGATGTATTAAAGAATCCAGAGGAGGGCGACTCATTCAAAAAATTTGATGTGCTTAAATTTTTAAAGGGACGAGTGGACAAAGAACAGATGACAACAGACATCAAGTTTGAAGAAGCTATGGAAGTCTCTATTCAAGAAGCTAAAGAAGAGGAGATGAGGGAGAATGAGGAAGACACAATAAGAGAACAACTCAACCTCTTACAGGGCAAACTGTTAGATTCCATGGAAGATTCATGGAGTTTTATTGTTACTGTCTTATTGATAGTTCACTTGAAAAAAGGACATTACTGAGCTTAAATGGTTTTCATAATTTTATCAATACTATCCTTCTGATCATTTTGCAATTTGTAGCTTACTTACAGGATACCAAACTGATGTTGAACGAAAAGGGTGGAAGCAAGCCACTCATAATTGATCCTGGCTGAGATTCCAAGTATGCAAGGTCAAGCTAATCACCCTAAATTAGCACGTTTATTGGTTAGATTTAAATTGTTGTTTTGTTAGGTTTGTTTAAATTCTAAAATAAGTTTTGAATGATTTGGAATGGTTTGAATTTGCTAATTCTTTTACTTTCTTGAATCACTTATAAGATAGGGAAACACTCCCGATGTTAAGCGGAATTCATCTCAACATTATCGCCATCACCACCTCCGTCACCATAAACAGTTTCATGTTCTAACCCTTTTCCTTGCATTTTTGTTAGTATTTTCTTCTTATATTTTTCGTATATTGTGTTTATTCCCCCTGGTGTGTTTGTGTACCCTTCTCATATTAAGGACAATGTGTTGTTTATATGTGGGGAGGTTTGTGTTGTTTTATCTTGAGTGTGAATTTTGCATATTGTATGATAGTTTGTTGAGGTTGCATAATGTGAACTTTGTGAATGCATTAATAGATAAGACTTGACGGGATAGATTTAGCCTTAAACATAGCCTTAGGTTGTGAAGATTTATTATCTTGTGAAATTAGTAACCTAAGTTACTTAGGGCTAAATATGCTAGTTAATTAGGATATAATGTTAATCCATTCACCCTAGGAATTTGCCGTACTCATTTATAATTTTAGGTGAAATAAATAAGTGGGATTATTAATACATTTTCATGAGAATGATTAGCTAAAGCAATAAGGTATGCAAATTTTTATGTTAAAAAATTGTATAATTTTAACTAAAATAACTTTTTCACTGGCCTTTGGGTTATGAATAGAGCTAGTATCCATTTGAGAATATGATGTAGCTGAGTAACCGGATCGACATACATCACAAATGTGTGCCTTTGTGTAAAAAGTCTATAATGACATTCCAACCAAGTAGCTTAATATCAACATAACTTAGTTGAGTAACCGGATAGTTGAGTAACCGGATCGACATTCATCACAAATATTTGCCTCGGAGTAAAAAGACTAGGTTCATGTCTTTAAAGAAAAATAAAAAAAATGTTTAAAAAAACCAACTAAACTTGTTAGTAGCTTGATTTTTCATGAAAACCTACTGAGGAATAGCTACAGTTTTGTTTTGACTGAATGATTATCAATGTGTGTGCACAAGTGATAGAGGTGAATAGAGTCAACATTAAAATTTTGGTTAGTTTGTATATTTAGTCCAAGGTGTTTAGACACAGATTTCAATTATTAATAAGTTAGAACGACTTGAAGGATTGTGTTTATAGATAAATTTGTTTCATTAAGTTGAAGCCATTGTTACTGCCTATGCATGCTTTGTTTTTTCTTATGTTGTTTATTGTTTTGTTTGCTTGAGAACAAGCAAACATTTAAGTGTAAGGATGTTGATAAGTGTGAATTTCAACATGTTTTAGGACTTAGTTTGATATATATTTTAAGTGTCAACTTAATCATTTAATATATGTTTAGGATAGAATTGTATTATCTTGTTAATTGATTGTGGTTAAGTGTTTTTTATAGGTTAGTACAAGTCTTTGAGCTTAATTATTATGTCTTTGAGGTACCTTGATGTGTTTGTTAGTATTTTAGGATTAACATCGAAGAACGGAGAAGTTTTGAAGACACTCAAGCTGAAACAACAGCCCACGATCGTGGCACAACAAGCAATGATCGTGACAGAAGCACTAGAGTCAACCGATGATCGTGGCCCATATGCTACGATTGTGACAGAAGCCCAGGACACTACTCATGATCGTGGCCTGTTTTCCACGATTTTGACTGAAAGCTTAGATGTAGCCCACGATCGTGGCCTTTAGGGCCATGGTCATGGCCTATATCAGGCAAGCATGCAAGTACTCAAAAATGTCAAGTTTTGAGAGAGTTTTTGGACCTTTCAAACCTTGGAAAAACCCTAGGACTGCCCAAAACACTAAAGGCATATGAAGAATAAGATAAAGAAAAGGAGGGGCTTTTGCATTAGCCACTTTGGAGAGAAACCCCAGAGAGAATTGTTGAGAGATTGAGAAAGAGAAGAAGAAAGAGACAAGTAGAGAAGAAGCCGACATTGACGTACTTCCCAGATTTGGAGTTTCTCGATGTCGCTGCCTCCCATCTCCATTTAGAATCATATTTCCTGTTATTTTTCATTTTTATTATTGTATAGAATTGGGAATAACAATTTGATGATAGGATTGTGAATGATGAGATATTTTATACTCACCTTTGAGTTTTTTTATCTTTGATTTAATAAAATCTGGTTGTTTTATGTTTATCGGATTTATTGTGATTGATTTATGTGATTGCATAATTTGGTAATAGACTGAGAGGGTGAATCAAATGAAAAATAATTAAATGGGCTAACAAGAGTTAAGTGATTTAATAAGAACGAGAAATTAATCAAATCGGTAATTGTGTGAAGAGAGACCTCATATAGGTTCCTGATAGTTAATTAGACAACTTTAGATCTAATTAGGGCTTTGGATAGATTGTTATTTGGGAGATTGCAATTTTTCATAATCTGATTAGGGTTTATAATTTAGAGTTAATAGTCATAGCTTGAGAGAGAGTAATCAACCCTACAATCGTCTATGACTAATAATCCAATAATTCATAATCAATTAGGTTAGCATTAAAGATAAGTAAAAATTCGCCTTTCTCTCAATTCATAATTCCTTTAGGTTGATTCTTGAGTGTGTTGCAATTACTACTTTGTTAATATTTTTATAATTGATTCTTAGAATTGAGTTGCATAATTGAATTAAATTCTTGCCTTAGTTTTGATATATATTGAATTACTGTGAATTGTTTTGGCTTTATATTTTAGGATTAGATTATTCCTCCTCTTAGGATCAACACCTTAGATACTACATAAACGACCCATAAGCTTGCAACTTATTGAGGTTATTAGTTAGAACTTACATACATCGGAAAACGACGTTCAACTATCTTATAGCAACTATGTAATATATATTCCAAGATGATGACTAGTTTAACCAATATTTATATTCCAATATGAGTGACTTATAAAGATTACAAAGTTAAATACTTTGCTACCTATATAGAGAGTGGAATTGATTCTTATTTATGTAAAGCATGTTGTTTTTCTTTACAATATCATGAAACCTTTAAAAAATATAATATGGCTGAAAATTTCTAATAATAAGATACATTTATCCAAAGTCATAAAGCCCAAATAATATTTGGATTATTTTTAATAAAATGTCTATCATTTTATTTTTTTTGATGCCAGAATTGATGTTTTTTTAAGAAATAAGTTTCTCCTATTTTTTCATAAAATATTATTTGGTACTATTAAATAACAAATACATTTCTGTGCATAGTTAATAGAATTAAAAATGTCTATTCTTGATCTACTCCAATCATATTTAAGTGTCACATAACTCAACACGGTATATGATATAAAGAAAAACCGATTCTTTCTAAAAGAAAAGTTTTAATATAAATAAAAATGTTATAAAAATAAGTCAACAAATAAAAATCATCAAAGATAGACTCTGATAACCCGTTATAAGTTTGGAATAAAAACAGTTAAAAAAAACTTAGAAATAATAGATAAACAAAAGATTATTAGAGTTGGTGTTATAAAATTTAATTTAGAAGATCAAGAAGACAATTACATCTCACCCTAGATGACAATTAGCAGGAGAGAAGAAAAACAAGATATTCCACGTACAATTTCATCACGCTGGTGTTTAATGCTATTCACTTTATAATCTCGCTGCAGACTTCACGATAAAATATTGAAACAAGAAAGATCATATTATACAATTCCCTATTCGAAGAAACGCAGTATAAAGATCATATTATATAAACCTCAAATTATGCCATAATATATTATAACTAATTAAAAAAAAATAAAAGCAATATAAAAGGCCCCTAATTTATATGTCGGCATTCTGACATTAGAAGAGATGTCTTAGAATACATACCAAATTCGAATAGTAATTAAAAGATTAAAAGTGGAACAATAATGGAGTCAAAGGTGAGCTCCATTTCAACACAACCACTATTGTTTTTGAAAAATTGAAACACTGGCCGCTTCAAATGCTCCATTTACACCATCCAAGAATGTTCTTTACCATTGCACAACAAAAGACAAGTTCATATCTCATTTCATTTACTTTTATATATAGATATATATATACAGGAAGCAGAATTATTCTTTTTTATGGTTTTGATGTGGAGGATAAAATACTACACCCAGGAAATAAATTGGTCAGTACTTATTACTGCCCTTGTACATGCACAACAATTGCAGCTTCAAATTTTGGCCATTCAGCACGCAGACAAAATTTGAACAACCAAATTATCACTTTTAGTTGACAGAAGGAATGGTGGAATAAGGACTAATTATCTGTGGGAAAAAAGTTAAGAGTGATTTTATGATAATATAGGCAGCCCTTAATGATTTAAAAATCTTCAACGTTGTATCAAAGATCAATTGCTGCTAAGCAGATATATTAGCTATCCATTAATCTACCACTAGGTGCTGCATCCTCACAGGTCCTACCAACACCCACAAGATCGCACATAATACTCCAAACATTGATAATAAAATAAACCCTCTGTTTCTACCAGGGCTCCTTATGGCTGCGGAAACATCACCAGCATGGAGATTAACATTCTTGACATTCATTCTGACTCTGCTGAAGCTAGACATGCGCTCAAAAGCCTTGTTTACCAAAGGACTCTCTGCAGCAGAAGCTGGAGTAGTAGGTATCGACTCCACAAAGGACCAAAGCGTTGAAGAAAACCAACCAGTATCACCATCAGCTTCTTTTCCACTTCCAGTTACATTAGCTCCCGTAAGAGTATTTGAAGATTCATGCACAGCACCTGAGCATGGACAAAATGCCCAAATATCAGACCACCCATTCCTATTTTTAATTTCAATAATATATAAAATGGAAATACTTGTACAAGAAGAGCTCTTGAATCTGGTTCAAAGTCCCAGTTTTAAGGCTTTGCCTTGCAGACCATCCACCTGATCAAGATCTTTGTGTGGATGGACTGTGACAACAGCAACTTTCCAAAACAAAAATGTTCAGTGAAGGACACCAACGAGAAGATTGAAACAGTTAAATATACCTGGAATCTGATTGGATGGAAGCCCCTGAATTGCCTCTGAGGACATATAGGCATTACTTCTTTGTTCATTAAGCCACAGTTGACTGGACATAGAATTAGCATCACATGACTCTGACTGCAAATACTCTGCCATGTTTATCCCTGGGAATGATTGCAATGGATCCAATGCATAGTCAGCCAAAGTTACCCCTGAAGGCAGCTGCAAGGGGTAATCCTCCTCATTGGCCAGCAAATTTGACAGCAACTCAGGCTCAACTTCATTTGGCAGTGAACACTGCTCTTTATAAGCAATTTGGTTCAGTGGATCATTTTCAGGTTCATTTACGTGTTTATGTGAAACAGCTTCCTCATCAACAGATCCAATGTCATGCAAAAACATGGCTGTATCATAGTAGATGTCAAACTCACTCAAACCATCAAATTCAGTAAATGGATAGTTCTCCAGAGCTTTCTCAGTAGAGGGAACAGGTTCTGGACCAAGGAGATCATCAATTTCCAGGAAATCCTCACATGGTTGAGGTGACCACTCGGAATTGTTTGCACCAGAGGTGACCTCAGCAGCCTCATGGAATTGCAATTTAGAGGTCGCTGACTGTTCGAAACCTAAGTTGGTCAGCTTTTCATACTGCTGACCACTTGCAGATGACAACCTGGGTGGCTCAGGAAAGATGACTTCTCTCGTAGAAGTATCTACTAATGTACTTTCTGTCCCTTCTTCACCAGTAACCTTTAAGATCTTACACACATTACTAAAGTGAATTCCACCCCAAAATAAAGACATAATAAATAAAATAAAGGAAAAGATAACATGAAAGAACAATGTTTTACTCTTGTTTCATTTTTGAGAGATCAAATAGCAGAACTCATATAGCTAATAACAGAGAAGTAAATCAAAACTCAGGAGAAATGCTGTCACTAGATTTTCAAAAGCATCCTAACTATAATCCAGCAACATAACCTTGATTCCAAAGAAATATTTTGGAAGAATTCAGTGAATAAAAAAGATGAAATATTGTGACGAAAGATATAAAACCAACCTGCAGAGGTGCATTATTATATCCACTCATTGCTTGCTGATCAAGTACATCTTCCTCAGCAATTCGTCTCATGAACTCCTCCAGACTATTTAGTGGTGGCTGGACATCAGTAAAAGCTTTAGCATTATCAAGAGCAGTTACTTGATTAAGCTGCTTAGCAAGACCCTGCGGCATTACAGCATTATTAACAGTTGTCTCTTCATCTTCAGCCCACTCTTCTTCTTTAAAAGGTGCTCCATACTGTTCACCATTTTTAGGACCAGCTCCACTTTTCTTGTAGACCTTATATAGTGCATAATAATCCTACCATTGAGAATAAAGAAAAATGAATCAGAAAACAAAACATGCCATCACATAACGAATGGTTACAATCACCAAAATACATGTGAGTAGATATGTAACTGATAAAGGAACAAAACAAAAGGATCATTCATCATACCTGGACATTTGAGCACCTCTTAAGCTCTTCTTCATCTAAAGTGTACTCATGCATCACCCAGTCAGTTCGTTTACCATTAGGTGCACGGCCTCTATAGAACACCAGGGTTTTCTTCGCTGCAACAGGTCTGGAATTGCATGTTATGTTGCGATCCTTTCCTGTAGCTTTCCAATACCCCTGTCTGGTCGCCCTATTCGATCTTGCGCCATTAGGATACTTCCTGTCTCTTGGGCTGAAGAAGAACCATTGTCTGTCTCCAGTTTTCAAAATAGAATGCCCTGAAGATCATTTTCAGTTTTCAGTTGATAGATTGATTACACTCCCGAAATGATGAGTCATGCCTAGACAAAAATAAACAAACGACAACATTTTTCTGCTAAAACATTCAGGTCAACTTTGAATTCTCAAAAGATGATTTTGCAACATTAAGAATTTCAAACGTAGAAGGGACCTATGTCACAACCAGAAAAGAGAAACAAATCATTGTCTAGCTTACTCTCTAAAGAATCTCTGTAGTAGACAGATATTCCAGAAATTTTTAGTGAGTCAGACAGGTTTTATTTGTTGATACAACTGAAAAATTATAGGCAGACAAAGTATTATACTCCAAAAGGAACCAGATTCTAACACAGAACACTTGAATGTTTACCTTGGATAAGCCTATAAGTCAAGTGAATATGTAGATCCCAACTAATACACTATCCCAAAAGTAGTAGCAGCGCTTCAATTATTAGGAAGATCACAGCGATAACTGAAACAGTTAGCTCAACACAGACAATCAATGTGAAAACATCACGTATAGTACTCACGTAACTCTCATAAGGTGCGCAAACCAGACTCAAATCATTGACCACCAATTGAAAAAAAAAAAACAAAGAACAGGATGAGCAAATAACTCAATTCAAAAGAAACCCAAGATGAACCCATAGCTATGAGTCCCCAGTCAACAACGAGATGAGCAAACCAAGAGATTTCACAACCAAGTCAACGCACATAAATTAATACAAGATAACATAAAAATCAAACACCAAGACAGAAAACGAGAACAGAATGAACAAAGTACTATAATCAAAACCAGTCAGCGTAACAAACAAAAACGATTGCCATAAAACCACCGATAAAAGAAGAGAGAGAGCCACAAACCAGGCAAATCCTCAGGATCCCACTTGTAAACATCAAGCTCGCGGATGATATCAAGCTTCAATCTTTTCTTACAGATCTTCTTCTTCAAGTAATACAACACCAACTCCTCATCCGTTGGATGAAACCTAAACCCAGGAGGCCACGCCTTATCATCGCCACCCATGCATGAATCCGCTGTCACCCTCATGGATCGCAACGACTACACAAATCAAATAGAACAAGGGAAGAGAGGAACAGAAAAGGGAAAAAGGCGAAACAAACAAAAACGCAAGAACCCACTTCGCTTCTCAATCAATCAAAGTAACTTGTTAGAAAGGAAGAAGCTTGTAGAGACGTGGCGAGTAAAAGAAAAAGATTCGATTGTTTTGGGCTTCCTGTGTGACTTATTGGTCAAGAAAAGAGACGATAATAATATCAAAACAAAAAGACTTGAGTTGCGCTGACCGTGTCCGTTCGGGGTTTAATTAATATTTAATACTATTAACCATTAAGTTGGTGCGAGTGTGATGTGAAATTTCTACAATTTCACAGTTTTTGTGGGCCTGTTAGCAAAATGCGTGTGAGTGGACAGACATTACTGAACTGAATCTACGGCTGTGATTTTATGTTAAGATAACTTAATTAAGATCTATTCGTATTTCGTGTGGTTTTGCCTTTTTGAGGGTTTCCTTGCACGTTCTCAGATATTGACATAAAGGGCCATTCGTGATTCATTTGCTATTCGTTACTTACCCAGAAAACAGTACATATCTTCCTCTTTTTTTCCTGTTTAAAACATTATTTAAACGTAATGTAATGTCCGTTGACGTGGAGTTCATGTTCCAGCGGATTATCCGTTCCGAAGATGAATGTAAATAAGAAGTTGGACTTCATATTAAAAATAAATAGTAATATCAATAAATCATTTATTTTAAATTTTGTCAAATGTTTGAATTCTCACTCCACACTGTGTTAGGTTAAGACGATATGAAAAATTAAGTAGTAATAGAATAAGTTTAGAGAGTAAAAGACTGAGATGTCCCATGAACTCGTACAAAAACTCAACGTTGTAGAAAAGCTAAGAAAGAAAGAGAAATCGCATTTTGCCATCTAATATGCAAGTATTTCTTTTATTTTTCTTTATTAATTTGTACTCCGAAGTTGGAATAGTCAACGATTTATTAGCCTAATGTTATTTGCTTATGCAGAGGACCAGTAAGTACAGGAGTAATGATTCATAGAGTGGCTGTCTCTAGTTTTGTATAAACCAAAACAAATATTTACAACAAATTCTTAACAGGGATGAAGCAAAACAAAAATCTACTAAAAATAATTCCTAAACTATAATTTACATCATTTGACACTAAAACTTTAAACTCTAACATAAGCGATTTTCGAAATATATGCCAACTTAAGGTACTAGGACAAAAATTAAATAACTATCATAGTGGATCAATTAAATAAAACATAAAATTAAATTAATTAGTATATCTTTCATAAATAGAAAAACTATATTTTGTTATTTGAATATTATTATATCAAGATGTTCAAAATTTTAGTTTATATACTATATTATTTATTAGATTAAAGGCAGTCACATAATTCATGAACATGACTATTGAATTTTGGAACAAAAATAAAGGAAATAAAAAAATAATTATTATCATTCATTAACTAACTACCTCTTAATAATTATTTAATGCAATAATTATAGAGAATATAAAAGTAATATTGATTGTTATCATTTCTTAATTAATTATATCTTAATATTTTAACAATATTTTCATTTTAAATATAAAATAATTAGATATATCTCATATAGTGATTTCTTGATTATTAATAATCTTAAAATATTTATTATTTATACTATTTTTTAATATGTCTAAACTAGTAACTCAAAAAGGTCGCTTCAAGTAGTCCTCTGTGTTCTTCGAGAAAAGATTACTCGACAAGTTTGTACCCATATTTTCTTGTAACGAATAGATTTAATAATAATTTTAACTGATATAAGAAAATATTTAATAACAATTTTATTTGTTATAAGAAAATATATCGGTACGAACTTGACCAGGAATCTTTTCTCAAATAACATATTGGACTAGTTGAAGCAACCTTTTTGGGTTACTGATCTAGACTCACCAAGTTTGAGCTAGAGTATAATTATAAGGCACGTCGTTAGACTAAAAATGTGCTCAAAAGCTTCTTCAAATGTCTTCACTAATTCATAAATCAGATCAAGGGTCATCTTTTACGAATATTTTTCTTAAAGTTCCAATTTGCGCAACACTACATTATTGCCTAAGGTCTGAATCTGACTTTTTTAAGTCTTAGCTCTAAAGGTGCAAACAAGAAGGCACTTAAAGAGATAATCCCGTACCAAATGGACAGGCGTCATGATTAAGGGGAACGACTTCTTGCTTTACTGCCAAAACTTTGCTGAAATGAATTTTGCGAAAAAGGAAGAAGAAAATTATAAGATATAATAAAAATAAAGAGAAAAAGGAAGAGAACAAATACTATGGGATCCCTTTTTTTAAAAAACAATAATATAAATGCAAAACAACAATGACAAGAATAAGTTTGCTTGCTATATTCCACGTTGTAGAAGGAAAGAAATCAAGTGCGAAACTTTGACCAGTGTGAAAGTTGTATTCTTTTACCCTTTCCACCCAATTGCTTGCGTTTATAGTGTGAATGCAACAAAAATAATTCAAAACGTGTGGAAAATTCCTATCGGAGGAATGGGAAGTAGGTTTCCAAAGAAAATGATGCGCATAAACCATGCCTAATATTGACCCGAAATATTTTTTAGGCGTTCTTTTACAATTCTTAATAATAGCTTTATCTATATTGGCAAAAGGGTTTTTTTTACCCTAACATTTACATCGTCTCACAAATTTAACTCTAAAGTTTAAGAGAATGTAAATAAAGCCTTCACATTTAAAAAATATTTAAATATAACCTTAAAATATCAGAAAATTTAACAATTGTATGAAGTCATCACTTTCCTACCAGGTCAGTGGTAACTTGACAATTTTATATTCTTTTATCGCATATGTAGGTCCCAAACTACCAAGTTAGATTTGACATGGTAGTGTGGGACTCGATTTCTTAAAATAAAATAAAAAATATTCATAAGACTCATTGTAATTAATTTACCCTAACAAATTAAATTAACTAAAACAAAAACTATTAACTTAAAAAATAAATAAAGTAATTAATTAACTTAACAATGACGAATTCCCTCTCTCTCACTTCTCTGTCATTTGGAACCCCTAAATTCTCAATTACCATATGGAATCTGTAACTTCTCAATCACTAGTTGGGATCCCTAACGTCTCGATCAATGTCTCAAATCCTTTATTCATTGGTTCGTCTTTGTGCATGGAATCCCTTAGTCGCCCTCATTCATTGGTTGGTCTTTGTTCGTGGAATCCCTCAGTCGCTCTAATTCTAGGGTTCTAGTTATTGGATTCCAATAGTAGCCCCTGCAAGCATCTTCGTCTAACTACTGGCTCATAGGTGAATTTTTGTACGAGGGTGATGTAATCCTTAGCCTTAAGTGCCTCAAGTTGTTCTGGTTTTGTATTATATTTGGTTATTTGGTTATTTAAGTCAGGTTATGACTAGGACAAGATGTATTCTAGGTTTCTTTTATGTATTTCAGTTTCAGACACAATGGAGTTATTGATCCCTTGAGTGTTATTGTAATATCCTGCCTCATAAAATTGTCAAGAGACTAAACTGTTAGATTGAATCATATGAGTTATTTCATTTAAGAATTTACGAGGTGCATTTCATTCACTTGCATAATATTCGTACACACATATGAATCATGATTTAGAAAACATTGCAAGATAGTATATGCACTCAATTGAAATATTCCGAGGTATGGAATAAAAATGAATGTGATATGAATGTGCATTCCCAATTTTTTGCATTTTGATTTACCAATAACATGAATTGATGGATTATAATTAGTGAATTGAGAATTTATTGTTACAATTGAG
>JANSVA010450362.1:0-16776 GCA_025504915.1 Erythroxylum reticulatum | reverse complement strand
ATTATGGGCCCTAAGCAGATCAATTTTATTGAGAGAGATTTAGGTGAATCTGACAAGATTTGTTCAGGTGACATTAATATAAGTTCGTTTCGAATTTCCTTTTGTGGTGAGGAATTCCTCCCTCGTGGGATGCGCGTCCAGATGTCACGTAGGACGTCGGACCCGTGATCCACCGGGAGGGGTTCCAATAAATTTGATAACACCTCCTTATACAAAAATCTTCCTCATTGCCTTAAGTTTCTAATGACACCAAAATTATCCAATTTGCTTTAGAAATTTGAAAGTTATACCCCAAACATTTTTACATTGTTCTTATGCTGAAATAATATTCTATGCTCGACTTCCATCCAAAACTTGAAATTCTTAGAGACTGAATTAAAACTCTATTTCATCAGAAAATTAGTATCCCTATGTCTCTTGTTTACGCAAAATCAAGAATCATCTCATTTGGATAACTAGAGAAAAAGTTGTGGCTAAAACACCAAAGAATACTCAGTGAACATGTTTCAACTACATTTTCCAGCTTTTAACTTCCAACATTTGACATATAACCCATCGTGTACCTAAATCATCTTTTCTATTTCATTTTAGATTCAAGAATTCTACTTTTTCTTTACTCATGACTAATCGCCAACAATTTCTCATTTAATAGTTCTAACTTTCAAGAAAAGTTTAGGGTCTAACAGGAGGGAATAGTGCCACTACTCCTAGCTTGATGCTCACTCATGTTATTAGATAGCTGAGTGACGTAAGAGTTGATATTTTCAGTCTTTGACTCCCATTGCTCCATTCTATTCTCTAGAGCATTGAATCTAGTAGCATTTTTAGAAGAGTCCTGTTGAATCAGAGAGGCAATGGCATTGAGTTGGTTTCTATTAGAAGTCCTCTCCTCCTTCATCAACGCCATCATATTATACAAGAGTTAATTAGTTTCTTCTTTTGGTGGCATAGTTAAGGCTTGTTGTTGGTTTTGGAACTAGTTTGTAGAAGAATCAACCGCTCCACCTTGCTAAAATCTATTTGGACCTCTACCTTCTTCATTCCTCCAACTGAGTCTAGGATTGCTTTCCATCCCTCATTATAGGTGTTAGAATAGGGATCCCACTTCTGATTGGGCGGACCCTGATAAACAGCCGACACCTCTTCATAACGACCGATGCAGACACTAGAGATATGCATTACTAAACCACTAGTGTCGCAACTAGGTATAGTAAGATCCATAGAAGGTGGTGGACGATGCGTACTCATATTTTTCAATTCTGCAGTAATGAAAGACAACTGCGAAGTCACTTTACTCTTTAAGGAGTCGACCTTGGACTCAAGACTTTCCATTCTTTTAGAACTAATTATTAAAGCTCCCAACTCATGCACTCCTTTAGTGTCGCTAACACTATATTGCTAGTGATTTAGAGCCATTTTCTTAATCAGATCCCATACCTATGTAGTTGTGAGATCATTTAATGAACCTCATGAAGCCGCATCCAACATACCCTTTTTTTGACTTTTCAGTCCATCATAAAAGTACTGCACTAACTGATCATCAGGTATCTGATGGTGAGGGCATCTAGACAATAGATCTTGAAAATGGTTCCAGTAATCATATAGGGACTCATCATAACCATGATGTGCCAAGTAAATCTCCTTTCTCATTAACGAAGTTCTAGAGCCAAAAAGTACTTTTCAAAGAATGCCTTTCTCAAATTTCCCCAACTGTGGTAAGCATTTGTCACATATCTAGGGAGGCTCATATACCACTCCCTTGCTTTACCCTCCAAGGATAGATGAAAGACTTTCCATAGCACTTGATCAAGAGAAGATCCCACTGGTTTCTTGCTCTGAAAAATCATAGACAACGATTGCAAGTGAATATGGGGACCTTCTCCTGTCAAACCATGAAATTTGGGAAGAGACTTAATAAGCAATGCTTTAATCTCAAAATTCACATCAAAATTAGGGCAAACAATAGTAAAAGGATCATAATTCACATAAGAAGTAGTAACTTCCTTAATGGTCCTTCTCCTATGATTTCCGTTGTTCTCACTAACTCGCTCCTGCTCTCCATTACCTCCATTATCATCATTCCTAGGTAGGTTAGCATTAAGGTTAGGGTTTTGCAGAAAAGCTAGGTTTTTAGCCATTATCACACCTTCTAATGATTCACTCTCACTACTTGGTTGACTAGACTCCACTGAGATATTCTCCTCTTCAACACTATTTTGCTGCTATCTTTTTCTCTCCTCTCCTTTCTGATTTTTCTCAGATGTCTCTCAATTTTAAGTTGGAAAGGTAGAAGTTTGTTTTTTTGGGGCATGCAAGAATGGGAAAATTCAAATATGAATAAAAGAGAACAAAATTGACTTACAAGCACACAAAGCTAAGTAAAAAGATGAGATGTGAAGGATGCAAGTGTATATGCGTATGAGTATGTATGAAAGTATATATGAGAGTATGTATGAATGTATGTATGAAAGTATGAATGAATAGGAAGTTGGTTGCAGCGAAGCAGTGTTTGCCGCGACGAAGATGAAAATGTTTGTCGCAGCGAAGGTGAGAGTTAGCCGCGACGAAAATAAGAAGTTAGCCACCGCAAAAAGAACATTCATAGAGAAAGCAAATGGAAAATGATAACTATCAAAATGTGTATTACCAAAAATTATGTTGCTATGCAAAATGGAAACCATAAAGCTAAATTATCTAGAATGCAATCTAAAAACAAAAGGCTCCTAACCTCACTTAGGATGCAAATTGACAACAGTCATCCTAAAGAACCAATTGCTTGGTTCCCCGATAATGGCGTTATTTGATTCAGACCTTGTTCCTATCCTTAGAGGTCAAATCAAAAAAATAATACAAGGATTGCAATATAGGGTGTAGCTTCGGGTCGTTTCACTCAATAAGAACCTAAAATGAATGGACCTAAGTTACCCTATATGTCATGCTAAAGGAAAATGGGGTTTTTGATCTTTTAAAACACTAACCAAACTAAATTGAATTGTAAAAAGTTTTTAAAATGTATTTTTGGATTTTTGGGAATAGAAAATGGAAAGATTAAAACAAGTGATCAAAAGTGATAGAATCCTCTTGAAAATAAGCTTTGGCCATCCTATTTCAGAATTGATTTTTCTATGGAGTATTGATCACTAAGTTTCAAAATGATAAACCTTAAAGAACTCTTTAAGTTCAAGATCTTAATCAATTGGACTCCATTTCTTAAGATCCTATTAATTGCAGCTTAGTGTGTGTAGTAGAATCACCCAATGCAATAGGACAAATGAAATCTTATCAAACACAACCATACAAGAATAAAGAGAATCAAGATCACAAATGACATATATGAGACTTCATATATTCAAACTCAAAGTTCTACATCAACCAATCCGACTACACATAACCCAATGTTTGATTAAACAATAATCAAGTAGCTTAACTACAAGTTACAAATCCTAGACTTAGGCATTCATAAATTATAGCTAAACTACAGATTAAGATACTCCCCTTTTAAGAACGTTGAACTCCAGCCATCACTACATCTTCAAGAAGAAGGAAATCGCCTAGCCATGCATTACGACCAGAAGCCTCACAACTAGGAATGAATCTGAGCTAACCATGGTGGAAGATGGCGGTGAGAATGGAAGAGAGAAATGGGAACGGAGGGTGTCAAGGTAGTGGAGTGTATATTATCATCTATCGGCTCTATTGTTACTTATCTAAAAATAGGTTTTCTTTCCAAAAATGGGTTGTTGGGTTAGGTTATACAGTATGTGAAATTTCTAAAAATGATTCGGGTTTGTGTTGATTTGAAGGTTCACCACGGCAAAACACAAACTTCATCGCGGCGATCTTTAATGGTTTTGCGGCGGCAAACACTAACTTCGTCACGGTGATATTTAATGGTTGCATCACGGTGGCGAACTTTGCCTGAAATGTCCATGCTTGATCTTGTGACTTCAAATTATTTGTTCCACTTTTGGCTCTATGTCTTAAGTTTCCTGCAACGAAAATGGAAATTTGTAATATCAATTGTCATATAAATCAAGTGAGTGCAATTATTAACTAATTATGACAATTTGATCCTCAAATTACATTAATTCAAAACAAACACTTTTAAGTCAAATTAAGAGAAATATCTAACAAAAGGAGCCAAAAAGTGTAACAGAAACCATAAAAATGTAACTAAATAAAATAGAAAACTTGGGTTCAGTCATCAATCAACATTCATCATCCTTAGAAACTGGGTAATATAGAGGTAGACTTGGAAAAAAGGTATTTAAATAAGATATTTCTATGGGTGCACTCAAAATACCATTCATAATAATAACATTCTATAACTTTGCATATCATTTTATTTCTGCGCCACTGATGGTCACATGCATAATTAAGAATCAAAGGACTTTTCTAGGGTTGTAATGTGGGCTAGGGTAAGGTGACATGTATTTTTGGGTAATGTAGCATAAAAACTTTCAAGCTAGTGAAGCAAAAGTAATACTCAATAAGATATAAAGTGCAAAAGTTAACATTCATTCAAAACTGGGTATCATTAGGTATGATGAATGCAAATTCATCTCTCATACCATACCATATGAACATAACACAAATAGTGTTCCATCCAAAGCAACATCTGCCTTATATGCAATATATTCAATCTACCCCTTTAATACAACTTAAGGAGGAGAAATAAGTTATTAAAAAAGTTTCAAAAAAAATTGTATTTCCTTCTTGATCCTTTTATTCAAACTCACAATTTTTAATTTTTTTTCTTTTCTCTTTTTCTTTTTTTAAATATAATAGTAAAAGAAGCTACATCAATATAGGAATTCATAACATGGCATTTTAACAAATACAACTAACCCATATGTATGTGTACCCCCACACCCATATGTATGCTTACCCCCATAGTAAGGCTTTTAACAATCATAATGATTAAGAATTACAAATGCTCCATTAGCTTTAAGGCTTGGGTAGGACATTTGGTTAGGTTTAAAAGCATGTAATGTGGATTATACAAAAGGAAAGGCTAACAAAGCTCAAAAGAGCCTAAAAAAGGAAAATTCATATAAATAGGTAGGTTATTTAGCTAATATAGCTTGTAAACAACAAAGAATTCCTAATCATTTTTATGAAAATGCATGTGATAAAAATGTGATCTTGAATAGAAAGTCAAAACAAAAGAAGTAAATGTCATGAAGGTCACATATAACAAAAGGTAGTAAGACTGATATAAATGTGTTAGTCTATTACGACTCAAAATCTCACTTATTTTTGTCTACCACTAGTCATTGCTCTTTTAAGGATAATGCATATTAACCAAACACATTAACAAAAGTACATGATAAAGTTGCCAGGGTTTTTTCTAGTTAATTCACACTCTAATTATGACAATATAATCTTAAAAGCAATAGAAAATAAGAAATTTTTTGCTTTTGCTTGTTTGATTTTGAAAACCACCTAGCAAGCCACATAAGCTACAATTAAGCTCAAAATATGCATAAAAACTAAGATCCCTACTCCCACATTTAAAACTTACATTGTCCCTAATGTAACATGAAATATAAGAAATGGAGCATTTCATGAAAATAGCAAATGCAAAAATGTAAATAAACATAAATTGACTTCCTTTAGGTTACCTCTTAAGCAACACCTTTGTTTGTTATCGTTGACTTGACTACCTGTTGTTTCCATCAATTAACATCAGTCATGTCTTCTAACATCAACACTTCCAAATCCTCTGTTTGGAAACCGTCATAATTTGAATTCAAGTGATGACCATTCACTCTGAATGTCTTATTTGTTTTTAGACTCCGTATCTTGACTGCACTAAAAGGAAAAAGTTGAGTAACGAAAAATGGACTAATCCAATGGGAACTCAATATACCTAGGAATAATTTGAGTCTAGGGTGATATAGAAGCACTTTTTGACCCACAATAAAGCTTTTCCTTGAATTCATCTTATCATGAAAAGCCTTCATCTTCTCTTTAGATATCATTGAATTATGGTAGGATTCATTCCTTATCTCCTCCAACTCTTGAAGCTACAACTTCCTAACATGCATCATCCAAATTCATGTTGCATCTGTTGATAGCTGAATATGTATTGTGCTGTAATTCCACCAGAATATGACATGACTTCCCAAACACCAGTCTATGTAGTGACATCCTAATTGTTTTTTTAAGCTATCCTATAGGCCTATAGTGTGTCTTTTAATCTTACGCTCCAATCCTTCCTACTGGGTTGAACTGTTTTCTCCAAGATCAACTTAATTTTTTGATTCGAGACTTCAGCTTGCCCGTTGGTTTGGGATGGTAAGTAGTGGAAATCTTGTGCATAATCTAATATCTTTTGAACATTGTCTCCATCACCCTATTGCAAAAGTACCAGGTTCCTCTGTCGTTAAATATTGTTTTTGATATCTCGAACCTAGAAAGAATGCTAGCCTTAACAAAATTTGCAACAACCTTTGCATCATTAGTTCTAGTGGTTTTGGATTCCACCCATTTAGAAACATAATCGACTATAAGTAATATATAAATAAATCCAAAAGAAAGAGGGAAAGGTCCCATAAATTTAATACCCTAAACGTAAAAAATTTCACAGAAAAGCATGTGGGTTTGTGTCAATTGATCCTTATGGGATAGGTTACCTAACTGCTGGCATTTGTGACACGATTTGTAGAAGGTATATGCATACTTGAACAATAAAAACTAGTAAAAAACACTCTCAAGAACTTTACGAGTCGTCCTCTTTACCCCAAAATGTCCTCCACATGCATACAAACGGCAGAAGCTTAAGATTGAGGGTGTTTCATTTTTAGGTACACACCTCCTGATGACTTGATTTACACAGTGCCTCCAAAGATACGGGTCATCCCAAACATAATACTTCGCTTCAGTTTGTCACTTATCCCTCTGATTCATTGACAAAACAATAGGTAATTTGTTAGTAACAAAAAATTTACAATGTTTGCTACTATGGTGGTGTCACATTGGTAGAAAATGATTGTTCATCCGAAAATGTCTCTCTCACAGAAATATCATCTTCTTCCTTTATCAAACGACTGAGATGGTTAGCCATCACATTGTCCCCCCTTCTTATCTTTAATCTCGAAGTCAAATTCCTAACAGAGGAGAATCCATTTGATTTTTAAAGAAGTGCTCTAAAGGCAATCACCTTTAACACTTATTGTAAAAATCATTTCATGATTAATAAAGGCATTTTTTATTATTTCGATGTTCATACATTTATGGATTTGATGTTGATCTTAAATTGATTTAATGAAGTCCTTGATACAAAACATAGCATGGATGAAATCATGATGAGATCATAATAATGAGATTCCTATCATGTGTAATTATGTTAGCATCTCAACTGTTCCTAGACATGGGGTTAACGAGATGGGATATCATTAATCTGGATAGACTAGCACATGTTATACTCCTTGACTAGATCAAGTAGTAGATCTCATAAGTTGTAGATACAAGTTAATTAGAGTTAACATGTGGATGTTTAATAGTAAGTACATTAGATTGACCTTCTATTAGACAATCTATCGATATTCTATTATAGTGTCAATGGTAGTCTCATCATAGCAATGGTGCAAGTATCATTTGACTTGAGGTGCTTAAGGATATCTTGAATATTGATCCTATGCTCTGACTCAATTCATTGTGCCTTTTGGGGGTTACTCATAGGGTGGAAATTAGGTACAACTTGAGGTATTCAAAGGTAATTCAATAGCCAATAAAGGATTTACCATTCCTAATAGAAGGAGATGATACCCACTACCTCTTATCGAGGTCATTACTCAAAAGTCTCTGGCTACAGCAAATATATGCCATGAAAATTGTCTTTAGTGATAAATAGAGTAATGAGATCCTAAGGGCAGGATGTAATAACACTTGAACTAGATGTGATGTCGTCAGACTAGTAAGAGTTGATGGTGAAAGGAGGAATTGCATGGCAACATTGCATAATGAAGGGTTCGTAGGTAAACTATTGACTTTTTGGTCAATTAGGGGTCATGAGGTATTGCTAGATACTGCTCTTAACTTACTTGAATGAAGTGTTAATTCAAGTAGCCAACATAACCGAGAACCTAATGGGTCACGCACATAGGAGATCCGACAGATGAGTAAAATGATCTTGAATGGTGATTAAACATATAAGAGAGTGTTTTGGGATTGTATCACGATTTGATCATTGTAGAAAAGGTTGCATGGAATGGATAAGAAACAAGTGTTGTTGGTTGCTAATTTGACCATTAACTTCCCAAAACTTCCATTAATGCATGTTATTCATAGTCATTAACTTCCTAAACCTTCCATTAATACATGTTATTCATGATCATTAACTTCCCATAACTTCCATTAATGCATGCTATGCATGACCATTAACTTTCCATTAGTGATGGATTTATGTAAGGAAAAATGGTCAAGAAAATAGAGATCATTTTCGTGCATCTTGTGTAAGATACAAGTGAAAGAAAGGTTCTTTCTTACATACACATATTATTTTTCTCTATAACTCTCACAGGAGTACTTGTCTTTGCTAGCATAAAGAAAGAATTCTAGCCATCTCCTAGTGAGGTTTCATCCCTCTATCTTCATGTGAACTTTCATTATAGATGATCTATGTTGATCGTTGTGGTTTAAAACAACCCAATGCGGAGAAGATTAAAGAATGAAGGAGACTGTCGGAAAGGTATATAAACATCTTACATTTCATATTTTTGTTTTCTATATCTATATGCATGACTAGATCTAGTTTTTGAGGTTTTGTTTTATTTTTTGCTGTATATATTTGATATATATTATGTATAAGATGCATGATCGATACCTTATAGTGGTATTAGAGCCATCTTGTGCCTTGTTAGATGTAGAACACATGATATGTGAAAACTATTTTCATGGTTGTGAAAGCTTAGGGTCCTGTAATGTTTTATTCGAAATTAATTATATAAAAATAGTTTTCACCATTTTATTTCACCAATCTGTTCATAATATGTATATTAGTGATTAAGTGGGATTAAAAATATTTTTAATGTGATTAAAATATTTAATTTCAAATTTACAAAAATATGCATGAAATCTATCTTTCTACTGGGCATATGATGTCTATTGGCTAAACTGATGAGGTTTCACATGATTTTCAAGGAATTTGATTCTTGAAAAATTATGTGATCATATTTGGGATTTTTTTATGCCTCTATATTTTTTTAGAATTATTAAAAATGTTTTAGTAATTTTATCAAATGTTTTAATAATTTCTAGACAGTTTTTCCAGAAATTGTAGGATCTGTTTTGTTTGATGTTTCTATATGTTTATATTTTGGTTCCAAAGCCTTAAAAATATTTTTATGTTATAAAAATTTTTTATTTGATGTTTGATGCATGCCTAAATTATTTTACTCTAAATTTGATTTTCATTAAAATTTTAAACTTCATATTTGTCATTTTTAGTGTCTTATCGGTGTTTCGGTGATCATAATAATTTTTGAGTGATTCCTAAATTATTTTGATCATCATGAAATGATCTAGAGATGATTGGAATGATGAATTGATGTTTTGAAAATTTTATAAAATTATATAAATTAATTTTAATTAATTTTAGTAGAGCAATAGATTTTTTAGTATGACTAGAAAATTGGTATGTGTGACAAAATTGAAGTTGTTTAACTTTGGACATCAAATAATTATTTGAAGTTAAATTAATTATGAATTAATTTATGGAATTAGGAATTCATGTTAATTATATTAATATTAGTTCTAATTGAAATAATATACAATAGTATTTTTAACCAAGTTAGTAAAAGGAAGATAGTAAATCTAAGTGTAGGATTGGGCTTAGATCCAAGTGTAGGATTGGGCTTTCATGTTAGGATCCATAAGATGTCATAACCAAAATGATGTGTTTACATATATGCATTAGAGAATGCATGGTTAAGAGAATGTGTGGTCTTGCATGATGCATGGTATGGGCTTAGGCCCAATTTGATTAGATAGTCCATATGATGTCATATAGTTATAGTAACTATATTTATGTATATATATATAAAAGAGTTATTTGTATAAGAGCATCTCAGTTATATGAGACCTTAAGCAAACCCCTCACTTAGAATTTTAAAACTAATGCTTTCCTTTCATATGACGAGGACCCAAGCCCTTTTAAAGTTAAGGTTGTTGGGCAAACTCAAGCCCACTTTACACATATATATTGAAACCATAGAAATAGGATTTTCGGATTAATGGGTCAGTTTTAACTAAAAGCATTGGTTTGTTAGGCAAACACAAGATTAATGTGGACAGAGGTGAAATTGGGTAGTGTACATTAGATGTACATACGTTAAGAGTTGATGGCCTAATGAGTGTGCATACATCAACAATTGATACAAATAATGCATTCTAATTTTTCTCTCTTTGATGAAAGATTGCTATTGCTCAAGTCAAGACCATAAGTACTAGTGTGAATCTAAGATCATTGATGGAAGCTAACAAGTTGATTGGACCAAACTTCCTTCACTGGCTCAGGAACTTGAGAATAGTTCTCAAGTCTAAGAAGCTTAGTTATATCTTGGAAGAACCACTTCCAAATCCTCCTCTTGCTAATGCTTCTGATGATGATTGGAGGGCATCTAGGAAGCATCTCAATGATAGTGAGATAGCTAGTTATATTATGCTAGCCACTATGTCACCGGAGCTGTAAAATCATCACAAGGCTATGGATGCTCATACCATAGTCTATCATCTTAGGGAGCTCTTTGATAAGCAAGCAAGGTCCAAAAGGTTCGAGACTTTATGATTGCTCTTTCGCTCCAAGAAGGTTAGGGGACATCTCTAGTGCAGTATGCACTAAAGATGAATGACTACATCAAGCAATTGGCCTCCTTTTCTTTTGGATCATGAATTAAGTATTGACTTAATTTTGACGGGTTTAACTGATAGCTACTCACAATTTGTACTTAACTATTAAATAAACAATATATTCAGTACAATTTCTGAGCTGGTCAACATGATTAAGATAGTTGAGCCATCTGTCTGTAAAGATAAGGTTGTGATGCTGGTGGACTCTTCTGGTTTGAAGAAAAAGATCCAGAAGAAGAAGAACCCTACAAGACCGAAGGAAGGTGTCAAGAAAGCAAAGAATACTACCTCAAAGGGAACTTGCTTCTAATGTCGCAAGAATGGCCATTGGAAGAGCAACTGGAAGGCCTATCTGGAATCTTTAAAGCAAAAGAAGGCATCTGATGACTTTTGGACCTAATACATACTGATGTATGTGGTTCGATGACCATATATGCCAAAGGTGGTTTCTTACGCTTCATTACCTTTATCGATGATCATTCTCGATATAGGTGAACTTTTGATGTTTCAAATAAATAGATTTTTGATAGAGTTTCATGTAATTTATCTTAGCTAGAGTTATCGAGGTAGTGAGTAATTAAGTTAAGAGTTTTTGGATTATCTAAGAGATAACGAAATATTGTCTCAGTGGACTTCACCTTACATGCCATATCACAATGGTATGACTGAGAGGAGAAACCGAACCTTATTAGACATGGTGAGGTCTATGATAGATTTGGTGGATTTACCAAAATCCTTTTAGGGGTATGCACTCAAAACTTTTGTTTATGTATTAAACAGATTCCCATCCAAGTTAGTTGATGTTACTTCATTTGAAGTGGATTCAATCAGATAAGCTTGAAGCTAAATCTGACAAGTGTCTATTTGTAGGATATCCTAAGGAAGCTATAGGATATCAGTTCAAAACAAAAGGTGTTTGTTTCAAAACATGCTGGTGTTTGCTTAAAAACATGTTGCTTTTTAGAGAAAGAGTTTCTTCTAAAAGAAGACAGTGGGGGCAAAATTGAACTTATAGAAGTTCAAGATGCTCAAATACATACAAATCAACTGCCTGGACCTAAGACTATTTTTCATAAAGATGAAACAATAATTTAACCTTCTGACACACAAGACGTTCGTAGGTCGGGTAGGACATGTCATATTCCCAAAAGATGTAGATTTCTCATAAGTGAACTTAAAGACATATTTCTCATAGAAGATGATGAACTTAATACCTATGAAGAGGTTTCGAAGAGTTCATAATCTAACAAATGGCTTTAAGCTATCAAATTCAAAAAGGATTCTATGTGTGAAAACCAAGTATGGACTTTGGTTGACCCATCCGAAGGGATAAAACCCCTAAGGTGCAAATGGGTTTTCAAGAAGAAAACTAATACGGAGGGTAACGTAGTTACCCATAAAGCTAGGCTTGTAGCTAAAGGTTATCGTTAAAGGTAAGGTGTTGACTATGATGAAACGTTTAGCCTAATAGCTATGCTTAAATCTACTAGGATACTCCTAGCCATCACTGCTTATTATAATTATGATATATGAAAAATGGATATGAAGACGACTTTCCTTAATGGAAACCTAACCAAGGATGTGTATATGACACAACTTGTTGATTTCATATCCATAAATAGAGAAAAGGTATGCAAGCTTCAAAAATTCATTTATACATTGAAGCAAGCATCTAGAAGTTAGAATATTCGATTTGATGAGACGATCAAAGAGTTTAGTTTCTCACAAAATACAGATGAGCTGTGAGTCTATAAGAAGGTTAGTGGGAGTGCAATCATATTCCTTATACTGTATGTAGATGACATATTGCTAATAGGAAATGTTGTCTCATCTTTGGAATCAGTAAAAATTTGGTTAGCTAAGAACTTCTTTATAAAAGACCTTGGAGAAGCAACTTATATTTTGGGGATAAGGATCTATAGAGATAGATCTAAGAGGGTGTTTGATCTTTCTCAGTCTACATACATAGATAAGATGCTAAAAATGTTTAGCATGGAGCAGTCTAAGAGGGGTTATCTTCCTATAGTATAAGGGATTACACTCTCTAAATCTATATGTCCAAAGATTCAAGATGAGATGAATTACATAAGTTTAATTCCTTATGCTTCAACTATAGGATCAATCATGTACGCTATGTTATATACTAGAACCGATGTATCGTATGCTCTAAGTGTTATGACCAGATACCAGTCAGACCCTAGTGAGGGTCATTGGGTGCTTGTCAAGAATATCTTTAAGTACTTGAGAAGAATTAAGGATGTATTCTTAATATATGGAGAAGGTAATCCTATGGTAAATGGGTATACTGATGCCAGTTTCCAATTCGATAGGGATGACTCTAAATCTTAGTTTGGACATGTATTCATAGTGAAGGGTAATCCAGTTAGTTGAAAAAGTTCCAAACAAGAGATTACTACAAATTTGACGACATATGTGAAGTAAATTGCAACTTCAGAAGTGGTTTAAATCAAGAAGTTCATCATAGAACTTGGTGTGGTTATGAGCCCTAGTGTAGTTGTATTGTGATAAAAATGAGACTATAGCACAGGCAAAGGAATATAGGTCTCATTAGAAGTCCAAACATGTTCTTGGGCACTATCATTTGATTAGAAAAATCATTGGTAGAAATGATGTCAAGATAGAGAGAGTTCCTACCGATCAGAATATAGCTGATCCATTGACTAAGCCTATTTTCCAAAAGAGTTTTATTTCACATATACACATCTATGGTATTAGATATAAGGCAATTGACTTTAATAAGGCATTTTTCAATTTTTCAATATTCATACATTTATGGATTTTATGTTGATCTTAAATTTATTTAATGAAGTCCTTGATAAAAAACATAGATTGCAGGAAATCATGATGAGATTATGATTATGAGATTCCTATCATGTGTAATTATGTTAGTATTTAAACTTTCCCTGGTCATAGGATTAATGAGATGGGATATCATTAATCTGGATGGACTAGCACATGTTATACTCCTTTATTAGATCAAGTAGTAGATATCATAAGTTGTAGACATAAGTTGTTTAGAGTTAACATGTTGATGCTTAATAAGGTTAGTATGTACATTGGATTGACCTACTATTAGACAATCATATGGATATTCTATTCCAGTGTCAATGATAGTCTCATCATAGAAATGGTACAAGTATCCTTTGACTTGAGGTGCTCAAGGGTATCTCAGATACTGATCATGTGCTTTGATTCCATTCATCGGTGCCTTTCAAATGTTACTCATAAGGTGGTGATTAGGTACAACTTGAAATATTCAGAGGTAATTGAGTAGCTAATAAAGGATCCACCACTCTTGATAGAAGGAAATGATACCCATAACCTCTTATCGAGGCCATTACTCGGGAGTCTCTGTCCATAGAAAATATGTGTCATGAAGAGAGTCTTCAATGATACGTAGAGTAATGAGGTCCTCAGGACAAGATCTAATAATACTTAGACTAGATGTGACGTAGTCAGTCTAGTGGGAGTTGACACTTTGACCATACTCTGAACCAAGTGCGGTATAGATGGTGAAATAATGAATTGTATGGAAACATTACGTATGGAAGGGTTCATAGCCAAACCGCTGCCTTTTCAATCGATTAGGGGTCATGACGTGTTGCTAGATACTGCTCTTATCTTACTTCAATTAAGTATTAATTCAAGTGGCCAATATAATCGGGAACCTAATGGGTCCCACACATAGGAGATCTAAAGGATAAGTAAAATGGTCTTGAATGGTGATTCAACATATAAGAGAGTGTTTTGGGATTGTATCACGATGTGATCGTGGTAGAAAACATTGTATAGAAAGGATTAGAACAAAGTGTTGATGCCAATTTGGTCATTAACTTCCCAAAACTTCCATTAATGCATGTTATTCATGGTTATTAACTTCCCAAAACTACCATTAATGCATATTATTCATGGTTGTTAACTTCTACTAATGCATGCTATTCATAACCATGAACTTCCCATTAGTGATGGGGTTATAGAAGGCCAAGTGGTGCAGAAAATAGAGATCATTTTCGTGCATCTTATGGAAGATAAAAGTGAAAGAAAGGTTCTTTCTTACACATACTCTTTTTCTCTCTAACTCTGATAAGAGTTTTTGTCTTTGCTATCATAAAGAAATAATTCTAGCTATCTCTTAGTAAGGTTTCATCCTTCTATCTTCGTGCTGAATTTCATTAGAGATGGTTTATGTTAATAATTATTGTTTACGACAACCAGTAGGGAGAAGATTAAAGAATGATGGAGATCATTGGAAAGGTACGTAAATATATTACATTTCATGTTTTTATTTTCTATATCTATATGCATTAGTAGATCTGGTTTTTGAGGTTTTGTTTTATTTTCTACTGCGTATATTTGATATATATTTTATATGAGATGCTTAATCAGAACCTTACATTGATCACCCTCGATTTTGTTTCCTTCTTTGTAAGTAAGTATCATAAAGCTACATGGTCAGAATAAACAATTACTTTCGCACTCATCAAATACGATCAAAATTTTTCTAAAGCAAAAGCTACAGATAACAATTCTTTTTAGTAGTTGAATAATTTAATTGAGTTAGGTTGTTGTAAGATCTTGCATAATGGTATGGATATCTTCGAAAAGTCCTTAATTCATCTTTGATAAAAACCTACATTCTTAAGAAAAGAATGAAATTCTTGCATAATAGAGGGGTAAGGTAAAGAAGAAATAAGATTAACTTTAGATTTGTCTACCTTAATACACCTAGTAATTATAATATGGCCTAAAACTATACCTAATCCACCTTAAATGACATTTTTCCCAATTCAGCACAAGGACAATTTCAATGCATCGTTCCAAGATACTAATAAGATTCTCAAGGCACTCATCAAAAGAACCATATAAACTAAATTCATCCATGAATACCTCTATGATCTTCTCAGGATACTAAAAAAATGCTTACCATACATCTTTAGAACCTGGTAGGTGCATTGCATAATCCAAATGATATTTTTCAGTAACCAACCGTACCAAGTGGGCATGTGAAGGTGGTCTTTTCCAGATCTTTTTAAGCGATCAAAATCTTAAGAAACCTAAAAAGCCATTTAGAAAACAATAATAATCATAACCAACCAATCTCTTAAGCATCTGATCAATAAAGGGAAGGGGAAAGTGGTCATTACGAGTTATTGAATTCAATTTCTTATAGTCAATACACACTCTCCATCTAGTTTACGCTCAGGTGGGAACTAACTCACCTTCTTGATTTTCGCAACAGTGATTCTAGATTTCTTTGGAACCATTTTGACAGGACTTACCTATTTACTGTCAGAGATCGGGTAAATAACCCCAGCATCAAGAAGCTTTAACACTTACTTCTTCACGACTTCCATTGTTGGAGCATTCAGCCTATACTGAGCTTGCCTCATGGATTTTACATCCTCCTCCAGCAAAATGCAAAGTATGCATTTACATGGGCTTATTCCTTGGATATTTGTGTGTTGGATCACCTATGGCTTGAGTATTCTCAATACGTAGTGGAAAAAACCATAAAACAATAATAAGTATAACCGAAAACTATAGTATGTATGAACATATCTCTTGATGCGGATTTTCTTTTTCAGATTCGTAGACACTACAATACGCGAATGTCCTCTACCAGTATCCACATGAGAATGAATGCTCCAGGCAGCGGTTAATGTGTGCAAGCATGTTTCAAAACTCTTTTGAACGTCGCACAATATTTCTCTCGGAAGAAGAATGAAGGTGGTGGCTAGGGTTTTCTTTTTGTCTCTCACTAATGAGATATAAGTTTCTCTATTTATAAAGAAACCCTAATTCCTATTCCTATTAGGAATAAGAGCATCATAATTCTAAACCCATTAGAATTATTGAAGCTCAATAAGTTTCGGCCCATATTATATCTCATATAATAAAAGC
>JANSVA010450219.1:0-16785 GCA_025504915.1 Erythroxylum reticulatum | reverse complement strand
ATAATATATTATTAACAAGTCATAATGTTAATACATGAATCACATATGTCCATTGGTCTAGGGCACACTACTAACAATTTGTAGAACCAAAAGGGAAGGAGGTTTAGGGATTAAACATTTTCCAACTTGGAATTATGTTCTATTAGGTAAAAGGATTTGGTACTTGTTTGTTGATGGGGAAGCTCTATGGTTTAAGTAGGTCTATACTATCATTTTAAGAAGGAAAAATTTCTGGAGTGCCTAACCTACCAATAATAGTTCTTGGAGTTAGAGGAAAATCTTATTTGTGAGGGATAAAATGGGGAACCAATTCAAATTTAGGATAGGGAATGAAATTTCTACTCTTTTATGGCAAGATCCGTGGCATCCAAGAGAAATCCTGAAGGATTTTTCTTCTTTGAGAGAGATCAATGGTTCAGATCTTTCAATGACAGCAAGAGTCTCAAAAGTTATCAACAATAATGAGTGGAGATGGCAAGAGGCTAGCATAGGGGTCATTAACAACCTTGAGCCCCTTCAGTATCAGCCAAATAGTTCAATACTGGATAGTTTGGAATGGTTAGATAACCTTAGAAAAAGGTATACTAATGGGTCATCTTGTAATTTCTTGAGACCTCCTATTCAGAATGTTTCTTGGTATAAGCTGGTTTGGTTCAAAAGCAATAGGCCTAGGTGTTCTTTTATATTATGGCTAGCTCTTCTTAAGAAGTTACAAACACGAGACAAACTTCACTATCTCCAAACTCCTAATCACTACTCTTGGTGTATCTCAGATAATGAGACTATTGATCACTTATTTTTTGAGTGCCCCTACTCTAAAACCGTGTGGGACCACTGCCTAAACCATTTCCATAGACACATCCCAAATCTGACAAACCTTTAATCCATTCCCACTTGGTTTAATCATAATTTCAGAACCTCTAACAATAGCATTTTTCCAATCCTCCTTTCCATTACTATCTACAATATTTGGTTTGAGAGGAATACAAGTACATTCAAAGATGAAGCTAAGGATCTGGGGAGTTTGTAATCCAGAGTAATCTTTCAAGTTGTGGAACATCTCAGCTCAAACACTGTGAGGAGGTAATTATTGTAGTTATTTTCACTAATATATTTACTGCAAGTCTATCATTTCAGGTCAACAAGCTCTTGGTCTCTAAAGCAGAAGTGAAAATAGATGTAGGAACATTATTGTTTAAAATTTTCAAATGGTGTTGTTAGTTTTCAGACAAGATCAAGAGAGGAATCCAAACCCTCTTCGGTAAAGCAGAGTGAAATTAGCTTAAGGAAATCTCATTGTTTCAAAACAGCAAGCAAGGAAAGCATGGTGGGGAATAGACAAGAACAAATCCCAAAAGCAGATTAAGGAAATCTACTAATGGATGGAAGGAAAAAAATTATTAAAGTTCCTATAAATGTAGATATGAGAGAGATGACAAGTTGGCAGTGTTTTAGGAAATCCGAAGAACACCAATCTCTTTAGACTATGTTGATTGTTGAATAGGTTTACTAATTTATTTTCCTTGCATTTTCAGTTGGATCTATTGTTGGTAAGCTTGTGTTTCTATCTAGTTAGCAAGCTCTATTAGGTTTTTGGTAGAAAGATTGTATAGTATATGGAGTTTGTGTTTTGAAGTTGGGAAGTAGGTTATAAGTATGTCATAGATTCCATTGGCTCTCCCTTTGGTAGTCTGGAGATTCATATGTAAGAATCTTAAGTTATGTACATAACTTTTATTTTTGTATAAAGTCTTTATAATTTACCAAAAAAAACTTCCTAAGCAATATTAATAGTAATCACATCGACAATCACATTAAAATCAAAAGCATATATCTTTACACCCTTACAATGATTTCACTCAATGCACTCAAGTGTTTAGGGTGAAAAGTATCTGAACTCTTAATTGATGCATACCAGAACTCTTACCATAGATTTGCAATAAAATCACATCTTCATCATTTATGTACAAACTATAAACAAAAATCAAAAGGTCTTTGTACAGGTTGTAATGGGGCTTAGGTCAGGTATGACTGGGATAATAAAAAGGGTCAAATTGAAGGAAATTTACTACACCATATAATTTAAGACTTGTTTACGAGTACACATAACTAATGGTAGTATATACTTATTTTTTATGCTTTTCTTATGTTCTCTTTTTTTGACATTAAACATTCAATACCACAATTCGAGCAATATTGGACCTTTCATAAATTTCAAGTCTCAATGAGTAAATAATGTAAATAACCTTCAAGGTTCAAAATAATAAAAAGTTCTTTAAAGAAAAATAAGATAAAGGTTTGTAATTTGGGTTTAAACAATGAAAAAAACTAAGACTCAACTTGGTTATTCCTAAAGGTAAATTTTTGGGTATGATAATTTTGGGAAAAAAAGGCTAAAACAAGATGTTAATTCTAAGTGCCTTTATTATGTCAATGTTTTTAATTTAACAAATATGGTCTCCACATGTATAATAAAAACAAGTTCTAAAATTATCTTACTATACATGATATCACTATATGAACGAACAATAAGAGCTTTAAAATTTTTGAAAAATGTGCCTTTTTGGCTCAAAAGCTCATAAAAAATATGAGTATATGTGCATAAACAATATGCAATGTCATTCCACTTGAATATTTCAATGATTACAAAAAATGACTTAGAAAACTAATTTTATTCTAGCCATCATCCTTTTGCATACCCATTCAATCAATATTCAATAAGGAAATATAATATTCATGGACATATTCAACCAATTCAAGATATTAGTTAATAAAATTTATAATCCAAATTATAATAAGCTTAAGGAATTCATTAGAATTCATTAAACGCATCCCCACACTTAAAGTTATACATTGTCCCTAATGTACACATTATAAGCATTTATAAAAATGTAAGAGGGTATAGTGGTACTTTCTCCATTATGACGATTTCTCTGATTCTGATCCATCCAATATAAAACTAAAATCCTTGCAAAATATAAAAGAAGAGGATAAAAAGAAACGAAAGAAATAACATAACAGAAAATAAAATCCTATACTAACATGAAAGCAAAAACAAAATGATATAGAAATTGAAATAAAATTAAAACTAACTCATGGGTTGTCTCCCATGTATTGCTTCTTTAGCATCTCTAGCTCAACGTAACTTGTATGTTGACATCATCCTGGATCAATAATCAACGGCTTGGTTCCATCTTTTGCTCTAAAAAGCAATTTCATAGCCTGTAAATAAGCTACATATTGTAAGATGATCAAAAGGACATAATTTATCAAATTAATAAATCCAATTTCAAGCAATTATGTCCATTTTAATGAAAAATTGTTAATGAAAGAGGAAATAATAAAACTCCCTAAATCGTCAATCAACTAGATTAGTTTGTCTTTGAGGAAGTGGGAACCCTCCGTCCCTAAGGTTATTATCAACAATTTATCAGTAGTTTCCTTACTTGGTTCCTTTGCCAGTTCTTACTTAACCTCCTCTAACCACTCTTCTTCTTCTTCTTCTTCTTCTTCTACCTAGACAGAGGCTTCTGACTCATATTCTTTAGTTATCTTCTGCCACTTCTTTACTTCCTCTTCTTGGATGGCGATTTCTTTGTCTTCTTCTTTAGGAAGCTTTTTTTTACTATTAAGGGTGGTTGCCTTTCGATTGATAGTATTAGTTTTAGTAAAACTAGGCAAACTTCCTTGCATCTCATCAGATAATATATCCACCAGCTGATCGATTTGTTTCACCATATTCTGTATACTAGCATCTGTTTCTTGATTCCTTATGTTTGAATCTTGAATGAACTCGGGCATCATATTTTTCAAAACAACGGTTGCCTCCTCACCTTCTTGAAATGTATCTTCATTCATAAAATCGAATGTTGTCTCTTCTTCACTCTTAAACGGTTGGAAGCTCAAATTATACTCATCATATGTAGTGAAGAAAGTCTATCATTGAATTCACGTTAACTAGCTACTCTCTTGGCAAAGTATTCCATTAGTTTATCTATAACACTTTCTTTTTCTTCCAAAATCTCTTTTTAAAATGTCCCTCCATTCATAAAGCTAACCTTTGTCTTTTCTTCACTCTTAAATTTGTGTCAACCAACTTTCATTTCAAGAAGGATTTCCATTAATTCATCTTCCAGTGTTAGCTCGTTAATGGGAGGTGTTTGGTGTTGTAAGTATTTAGCTGGAGTATGATTATTCTATCTATAAGTATAAGAATTGCTCCACTCTGAATTATAGTTATTCTCGTATAGCGTACCTTGAGATTAATTGTACATGCTCGGTTTCTCCTATGGATAAGTAGGCGCTCTACATTCATGATTGTACTGATAACTCCCACTAATGTCACTGCACGACCTGAATATCGATTGAGCTTTCGAAAACATATGGGAACACCTCACTATACCATAACCATATGGTGATGTCATAGTTTACGAAGATATATTCTAGCTCCCATAAAAGTATTGTTGCTCCATCCTTCCATTATGAGCTGTGGCTATAACAATGGATCATATTCCTATAATAAACCACAAACTCAAGATTAAGTAGAGAAATTCAAAAGTTAATTAAATTAATAAGCTACAAATACAATAATATAAAATAAAATGAAATAAATATAAAAAGAAAAGAAAAGAAAAACAAAGATAAAATAAAATAAAATGAAAATGACTAGAGTATAGCATGTAGGCTTTCCTAATATCAAAGTCCTTGATAATGACGCCAAAAACTTGATTGACCTATTTTGTGAGTTGGTCAATTATGTAATAACCGTATGTGCTTGGTGTAATTGTAGCTAGTACTCGTAAATACGGGTCGATCCTATGAAGATGGTGAACATTAGTAATTACCCTTCCCCTATTATCTAGCCTACGGATTGATTTTAGATATTTAATAAAAAGAAAATAAAAACTAAAACAATTAAAGAAATAAAAAACGATAATGAATGCAAAGATGGTGGAGTTCACTTTTAAAAAAACTATCGTTATCAGAAATTAGTATCTAGGTTCAAATCCCCTTAAACCCTTAACAGATTGATCTTTTATCATGCAATTGTTTTGTTGATTTATAAGACCGTGGAGACTCTTATAATATGCTAATAGCTGACCTTGAGTATACTAACAACTAATTCTGAGGTCTCTAATTAAATTACAAAGGTTAAATCTTATAGGATTGCATTACTAATTTATGAGTCCCTCTATTATGTTTGACCCTAATCTGGAAGATTTATGTCATCCTATCTTTAGGGTTATAATAAGCTCCTTCTAATTATGGTAGACCTATTTACACTAAGATTTCTCAATCTCTACATATGAAATCAGATTATGATATAATATTCTCGATTTATTAAAACATAATTAAAAAATGTAATCAAATCATAATATATAAAACAACCAATTGCATTAATAAAAGAATCAAATCATATCAAAGTATTAACATAAGGTTCGTCTAACCTAAATACTAACTGGACGTTTAGTTCACATGATCAAATACGAAATCAAACATACATAAACAAGAATACGAATCGAAAACAATGGGTTCATAATTCTAAATCTCCCTAATTATCTTCTATGGAATGTTATTACGATGTAGAGGCTTGATGTTGTATTTTGATGAATCTTTCGATGATTTCTTTGTGTTTTCCACTTCTCTAGACCAAAATCGTACCTAAAGAATGAGTTCCACGTCTGGAATCACCTCCCCACCATCTGCTTATTGAATCCTCCTAACTTCCTCTTCATTCACCTCCCAAAATGTCACTTTATAACAAAATTTAGGGTTCTGGGGAGATGCATGAGCTTTGGGAATTGCATAGCCATGTTCACGGTTGTGCCACATGGTTGTGCATCCTTTATCCACTTCAAATCATTCAATTAATGTCGTGTTCTCATTTTAATTCTTCTCATTTTAGTCAATAAGGGCAATTTTCACCTATGAAAGCACTTGGAGCAAATTAAATACCAAATATATGATAAAAGTATAAAATATCAAGCAAAATACATGAAATATAGGTGGTAGAATATAGTTAAATATCCATTTATCAGTTAGCTCCTAACACAATAGGCACATTACCCTTTGTGCTTTGTGCTTTGTGCTTTGTGCTTAGTTCATCTTCTCACCTTACTTATGATCTCAAATGAGTACTTGATCCCTTATCCTTTAGTGTTTCCCTAGTAACCATTTTTGGTCTTGAATGGGCACTTGATTATTAATAATAACATTTTATAAGAAATTAAAATTTCAACTTCACGTCAAGTATTTCGCTAGTAATCAAAAGTAAATGAAAATCACCAAGGATACTAGACATTGATAAGTTGATTAAAAGTCTGACCTTAACGTCATGTATTTAGAACTAGAATAAGACTTCCAATTGCTTATAAACTAAATTTATCAAATGAGGGTTAATTCTCTTAAGTGTGAACTTAAAATTAAACAAAAAAGTTTTAAAAACTTGTTATGTTAAAGAAAATAACCTATGTAACTTACTAATCTTTAAACCATAATATTAAATTTTGTTAATTGTGGTAATAAAAACTAAATGCATGCGTATAAACTAAAATAATGTCAAACCCAACTAGCTTAAGCAAGTAATCCAATTTCCTAAACAATATTTTCACCCTATTTTTCAATCTCAATTTTCATAGATCATACAAAGCAGCCATGTTATGTCTTTATATTCTCGTCCTACATTTAAACTTTACATTTTTCTCAATTTAATAGCTAAATGCAAGAAAAATATTAAAGAGAAAATAGCAAAAATATTTTGATTTGATCAATTTTTTAAGGAAAATAAATAGCTATATTAAAAAATGAGCTAAAAAGAAAGAAATTCAAATATGATTTTTGTTGTCTTGGGTTGCCTCCCAAGTAGTGCCTTTAGTTTATGTCATTAGTTTGACGTCCTCCTCCACTGTCAAAGTTCCTCTAGCAAAATTTCTCCAAACGTCATTACTTTAGCATGATCATAAAACAACTTCAGCCTACGTCAATTCTTTCCCACTCCTAAGCAATATTGCGCTATCATTTTCTTTAGTACTTAGGATGGGTTGAACAGGCAATTTCCTAGATTATTGGGTCTCTACATTACTTGGATTTATGCATCTGACTTCTTATGATATTTTACCCCTTATGTGTGTACTTGCCTAATGTGGTTAGCTATTTATTTCACCATATTTTCTAAAAATTGACTAGCGAGTTGGTTTTAAAATGGGTTAGGTATAAAAGAAGAACTTGGATTGTTTCGAAACTAACAAAAGTAGGCGGGTTGTTTTATATCCGTATCTAAACTTTGGATTATCTTTTCAACCCTTATTATATGTGTTTAGTAAAGGTTATATTTCATCTGTTCCTCTATGTTTTTCTAAGATAACTACCCATAACATTCACATCTTAGACCTGCGAAGAAGGATATATATTAATAGTGTGAGTAAAATTAGTTTAAATTCCACATGCACAAGCGTGGGTAATACTACCAGCTACAAGTTTTGACATTAAAATAGTCAAATGAGCTACTTGTTAGGAATTTTCCTTTAGACGATCCTAAATGACATGCACATCTATTTCATTAGCTCTCCTAACTTAATTAATCTCATTTTTATTTCCAAATTGTTGTGAATTTTCAGCCATGTTAAAGATTAATTGTCTAGCTTGTACAAAAGTTTTATCAATTAATGGCCCACCACCAACTATGTCTATCATGCTCCTATCATGTCACAAAAGTCCCTCATAGAATTAATGTATTAATAGTTTGTCACTAATATGATGATTAGGCCAACTAGCACACAATCTTTTAAATCTTCCTAATATTCATATAGTAACTCGTTCATGTTTTGATTAATTCCACATATTTCTTTCCTAATAGATCTATTTTACTATTAGGAAAATATTTTTCAAGAAAAAATCTATGAAATTTCGCCCATGTATTTATAGATGTAGGAGGAAAATAATATAACCAATCTTTAGCAAAATCATAAAATGAAAATGGAAAAGCATATAGTTTCACTTGTTCTTCCTCAATTCCTTCAAGTCTCATAATAGAACAAACAACCCAAAATTCTTTTAAATGACTATGAGGATCCTTACCTGCATTTCTATAAAATTTAGGCAACAAATTTAAGAAACTTGAATTTAGCTTCAAGGGTCTTTCCAAGACTGGGAAGAAAATGCATAAAGGTTGATCTTCTAAGTTTGGTTCTAAAAATTGCTTTCAATTTGGCTATAACCATTTCTATCCTTTTGTCTTCCTTTTCCAAATTGATTTGTTCTTTAGTTTCTCTTCCATTTCTTAATTTCATAAAAAAATCACCTTCTCTCTTTTTTACCTATTTGTTTATTAAAAAAAGAATTTTTATTTATGATTCAAAAATAAATAAATAAACTAGGCAAATAAAATTTTCCCCAGTAACGACGCCAAAATTTGATACGTGTTGATAGGCGTATACAAATTAAATACTTATTTTAATTTCAAATTTATTAATCGATTCAACATATGGCAAATAAGATTCAATCTCACGAGGAAAGTAATTTACTAAATTATTTTATTTATTATAATATTTTTAAAAGAGGCAATTATATCTTAATAATTTCGCTCATACGAACGGAATTTCATAACAAAATATAAATATCATGAACACTCATGTAATGTCTTCTTTAACCACAATAGTAAGATATAACATCAAAACTTAAGAAAACAAACTTAACACGTTCTTAGAACCACATAATCAATATTCAAGAGTTGGAAATTATGATTTTTGACACAAATCACGATCATCAAAATATATGTAATGATGGAATCTTCAATGGTAAAGTCAAATTATACAAATATGAAATTTCAGCTTATAAAACTATATTCATACTTTAACAATGACTCACTTTCTTTTCTTATATCACCTATCTTCCTTGCAAACATGTTTGAAGTGGTTTTACAACTCTAAAATATCCATCAAAACAAAATATATTACTTTCACAAATCTGAATTTTTAGTAGCTATAATATCAGTTTAAGTAGACATTTCAACATCTAATTTGCTTCCTAAACTCAAACCAATTTGGTTAGATAGTTTACAACTTAAGTAATTTATAGTAAAAGTCAAATCATATGTAAAACAAGAAGTATGTATTTAAACATTTAATTTGCTTTCCTAAACTTAAAACATATTTTAACAAAAATCTGGAATATTTTACGTAACTTGGACAACATATCAAAAAGTCATCGTTCTTCATCTAAATTCTTATTTTTTTATGAATCAATTACTTTGCTCCATTTTAAACTTTAATGCAAGCAGTTTGGTACAAGTTCAAAACCTATCAATTAATTTAAAATAAATGCACGTGTATAAAAGGGGTTTTACGACTTTTGAATTGAATATAATAAAATAAACAAATAACCTTTAAATTTATTCTAACTTAATCTAATATGTACAAGTGGACAAACCATGATTTAATTTGAGATTAGCCATGCAATTTGATATGCTTGGATCATCTGAGTTATTTAATAGGTTAAGCATAGAAAACTAACCAGTTAGCCTAACTTGTCTTCCTTCAAAATCTAGAATTGAACCAACTCAAGGTGCATTATGAGCTAAGAGATACATCCAACCACTAATAATTTATTCAAATAAAAAATAAATTTTAGGTCATATAATGTGTTATGAATTAATGATTTAAGTATCACATTCATATAATCAAAGACGTCTCCAATCATACAAAGAACATGAATCAGAAATCAAAGAATTCATGCATTGTAAAAATATTAAATTAACTCAATAATAAGTCAATGAATTCCTAAAATTAATAATACAAATATTCAAAGTGCATCTCTAAACTAAATTTAACAATTAGAATCAACTAAGCATAGGAAATCATAAACAAAAAGGGGAGAAGTTTTAGAAAAATCATTCAATTTTTTCTGCCTTCACAGACCTCAAACTAACCCTAAAGGTCTAGAATATCTTCCTCACTAGTCACGAACTAGCTTACTCTTTGTGGTTTGTGGCTTTTTGAACACTCCTACACATCCTTGTGCTAGCTCCTTACTTTAATCTCCTTTGACAGATGAAAAATCCTCTATGAAATCTCTCCTTTGTATGGACTACTTGTTGCTTTCTCCTCCTAAACTGATGTTTTTTTATATCCTCAAGAATATTTCCAAGGGTCGCACATTGTTGTATCTTTGGTGATTTTTTGCTTGTCTTCTCCATTTTAAACAAATTTGGTGTTGGGTTTTAAGATGGAGATGTCGAATGGGTGAGTCTCCTTCTTCCCCTTGCCCCCAACCTTTTTTTGTTATTGTTGATTTAATTTTTTGCTACTGATGTGTTGTATTTTGCTCCTCTTATTTCTATATTTTGGCTGCTGTGTGGGGGGGAGGATGAAGGAGACGCGCCCAAGGCAATGCCTTTTTATAGCCTCAAGAACATTTCCATAAGCCGCACGTTGTTAATTCTTTAGTGATTTTTTGCTTGTCTTCTCCATTTCAATTCGATTTGGTGTTGGGTTTTTGAGATGGAGAAGTCGAATGAGTGAGTCTCCTTCCTCCTCCCCCTAACATTTGTTTTGTTGGTGTTGATTTAATTTTTTGCTACTGACGTATTATGTTTTGCTCCTCTTATTTATACATTTTGGTTGTCATGTTTTCTTCTCTACTGTTGTGTTTTAATACTAACTTGGTTGCTGCGTTTTGATCTCTCTTGGTTTTTCTATTTTGGGTTGTTTGTTTTTTTGCTGGGATGCAATTGGAATTTTTTTGCTGCTTATTTGCTTATTTTGTGTGTTGTTTGCTTGTTTTCGGCTTTCCTTCTGGGCTAATGGCCATATTTTATTCTAGATTACTTCCTTAAGTCCATCAAGCCTACAAGAAAAATATTTAGTACAATTTAAACCTCTTTTAGAAATAAAAATATGAAATTAAATAATTTGAATAATTAATAATAAAATGTAATAATTTAACTCAAATGTGCTATGTAAATAATATAAAATAAGGCTGTAAAATATGTTATAATTTTTACTTATGTATAAGACATGAAGTTTCCATGGCCTAACAACATTTTATAGGCATTTTATTCATAAATTTAGCACAATAACGACACCCATTATTGATTATATAAAGAAAGGAAAATTTACTTGGTCAAATGCAACACTTGAAGCTTTTAAAGAAATTAATAAAAAGTTGATCGAATCTCCTGTTTTATAACTTTCAACTTTTTTTTAAGGAATTTTAAGTTGCTTATGATGCATCCCATGTGAGAATTAGAGGCATACTCAGCCAATAAGGACACCAAATTGTTTACATTAGTGAGAAGATAAATTAAGAAAAGTATTAAAATTCGACCTATGGCAAAGAATTTTGTGCAGTGGTGTATTCTCTTTACAATTAGCATCATTATCTATCAAATAAGGAGTTTTTTTTTTCTATATTTGAATCATGAATCTCTTAAACATTTCAAGTCCTAGAAGAACTCACACAAAACAGATGCCTTATGAAGTCAGTTTTTAGAGCAATTTAATTTTGTTAACAAATATTGGATAGGATTTAAGAATAAGATAGCAGATGAATTGAGTAGACAAGGCCATTTTCTTAACACTTTAGCAGTAAAACTTATGGGGCTTGACAAAATAAAAAGAGAATATGTTTAAATTTTATGATCATCTATTTAGAAATTGTAGCTGGACAAAGATACCATCACTTTCTTTTTGTGATCCATTTTTTCCCTAAAGAACCAAAGTCCCTTGTTTACTCTGTCCTTCTTGAGTTTAGCTTATAGTAAGCCAATCAAAGATTTTTTTTCATAAATAAGATAATCATGTAGAGTTTGTTGTTTGTTGGGGCAATTTAAGTACTTCATATTCCATAAGACAATCATTAAGGGATAAGGAGCTAAGAACCCTTTCCTATAAGTCTTTAATCATTTTTCTCCTAACAAATGATTTTGGTTCTCCTTTTTATTCTACTGATGGTGGTCCCTGATTATTTAAGAGTTCTTTAGAGAGCTTAGAGTGAATGAAGTCCTCTATAACATAATCCTTTGTTTAATCACTAAAGTCCTTAAAGGTTATAGAAATCCCTACAATAACTATATTAGTGTCCAAACTAGAGGTATTGTTCCTTTAATTCCTTTCATTATTTCCTAGTAAAAGAGGGATTAGTTTTCTTGTAAAGGCTTAAGCAAAAATGGACTTTTGCAACTAGCATACTTTATTAGAAAATTGTTTGGATTCAAAACATTCAAGTTATAAAGTGTATACATCTTTAAGAAAATTTCCATTAAGAAATGCTACTTTGACATTATTTTTCCAAATTCATAATCATGAAATATGAACATAATGATTTTTTTTATGGATTTAATGATTGCTATTGACAAAACGATTTATTTAATCAAAATCATATCCATATTTTTTTTATGTAACCTTTTTCCATTTACCTTCTTTTTATATGTGTACATTACCATTGATGTCCATTTTTCTCTTAAAAAATCTCTTACATCTAGTAGGTTTAATCTAATTAGGTGCATTCCCCCAAATTCTGTACTTGGTTAGTATATATAGATTCAATTTCAAATCCTGTAACTTTATGTCATTTTAAAGAATCAATGCCAAAAATTAATTCCTCAAAAGTAGTTGACTCATCGTTCATGAACAATGCATCATTTTCTCGTTTTCCATATATAGATAAATTCTAATTGGGGCTAGATGGATCTTACTCGTATGTTGCAAATTGTTTTTTAAACGTGGTTATATATCATATGCATCAACTTAAGGTTAATACTTTTTCTTGTATGTTAATTGGTGGGTCTTAAAATACTTAAAATTTTACCTGGCTCCTATTAATTTCATTAAGAATAAATTCTTTGCCTAACAATGTAACATATCTTGAGAAAATACCTTTTAATCAAAAGGATGAAAAAATTGATATTCAATCCTTTATTTTCCATATTCCAAAAAATTGCATTTATATGATTTCGATTGATTCTTGTCAAATATTACACACTTCACTGAAGCATATATCTCTAAGTCTTTAGGTATAAAAAATTTAGTCTATTACTAGTTTATATCTTATACGGAATCATTACCCAATTTAAATGTAACTCTAGTAAGAAGGTAATCAATAGTTTCAAAGGCTACCCTAAAAACAAAAATATAAAGATTTATATAACTCATCTTATAAAATAATATTTCTAAGTGAAGTTCACTGTGAGAGAATTCCGTTCTTTTTAAAGTAACCGATAAACTCATGAATAAAGTATTCACCACCTAAATCATATTTAAATGCCTTAATATTTTTTAAACCTTAAGCTTAAATTCTTTAAACATTTTAAATGATGAAAACTTCTTTTTTGTTAAATATGCATAACCATATTTAAAATGATTACCACTAAATGTAATTAAATAAATATCCACCTTTAATGCGAGTAAACATAGGGTCATATACATTTGAATGTATAACTTCTACTAACTCATTAGCACATTCCCCCTTTTCACAAAAGAGCAGATTGGCCATCTTACCTAATAAACAAGATTCATAAGTTTCTTATGGATCATAATCGAAGGGTCACAATATCAATTTTATGTAACTTTATGATTCTAGCTTCATTAATATGAATTAAACTATAATTCCATAAATAAGATAAAATTTGTTAATTAATTTTCTTTTCTTACCAATCTTCAAATATGCTTTTGGTGTGATTGCCTATTTCCTCCACATTGTTAACTAGTAGAGGGTCTCACATCATACTTTCATCTTTTCTCCTTACGAAGAATTCATTCACCTTACATTGTGCTAATATATTTATTTCTTTAATGGCCACCTCTTTCTTGCTTGAGTCACGTTTGTTACTACACTAATTTATTATGTTGCTTTCAACTTATCAATATGAATTAACCAGTGTTTGTCATTATTTTGAAAATTAGATTAGACATTAAATTAATAAGAGGATATTTTTAAAATTTAAAGATTCAACTGATATTAAATCGTCATAAAATTGTTATATAGTGAATAAGAAGTAAAAATTTCAATAATAAGAAAAAATATAATAAAAAAATGAAATACCTTATTAAAATAAAAATAAAGGTAAAAGATATGAAGCTCATTTCTAGTTTAAATAAATTTAGAAAAACTCTCTATCTTTAAAATTATATGAAACATCTTTATGGTTTTCAATTTTTTAAAAAATCCCTTCTCTTAAACTTTAGTTAGAAAATAACGATGATGCATACATGACATGCATATCATATATAAGCAAATTAAATGTTGCTGACATAACAACTCAACTTAGCTCTTAAACTTGATCGAACCAATTAATCCAAAATCAAACTAATAAACTAATATAATTACAACAAATTATTAGTTTAAATCGAGTTTGATTAGTTTAAGTAAGGTTCAAAAGTTGAATTAAGTTACTATGTTTGCGACATTTGATTAGATAACATATGATGTTCGTACGACATTTGTTTCACCATTATTTGTTAATGAAGGTTTAAGATAATAAGTTTCTTTTTTGAAAAATTAAACATCATAAGGAGCTTTTTCAAGAATTTTAAAGATTAAAGAGTTTTTTAAAAGTTACTTAAACCACAAAGGATCCCTATGTCTTTTATCATAAAAATAGAGCTCTAATTTCCATAAATATATAATCAACTAATCATAAATATAATAATTCTAACTAAATTGAATCTAACAATTTTTTTAAAATAATAGTAATATTTAAAATTGTTTATGATAGAGATTGTGTCTCATCTTTATAAATAATTTTAAATTCTCTTATCATCTTATACTATATTTAGATAAACTATAATTCGACTTAAAATTTCTAAATATATTAAAAATAATATATCAATTGACCTTCAGTAGGTGTTCTTAATCCATTCATCATGACAAATGCATTTCTTTATCAATTGTCTTTTCAGGTTAATATAATAAAGATCAGGAAATGGATCTTTTTTTTCAATAGAAAATAAATATGGTCAAAACAATCAATATCAACTTGTTTATATGTTCTCTTCTTACTAGGCGTTTTGAATACATAATAGAAAAATTATAAAATCAATAATAAAAAGTATAAATACTTATAAAATACAATTCAATTAATAACATACCTATTCATAATCCTTATATTATAAGTAGTTTACATAAGGGAACTGAGTCTGTGCTGTTTGAAATAATTTTGTTTCTTTATACAAAAGCATTAAAAAACACTCCAATTTTCTTTACAAACTAACATAGAAGCCATATGGGTAATCTAATAGCAAGTTTGCTTAATATTGGTGAGCTTTCACCAAATAACTTTCACCACTCATTTATATTTTAAAATAATAATCATAATAAAATATAAAAGTATATTAATATGAAACTAAAATTATGAAAACTTAGTAGGCTACTTTTTCTCATTATAAGTTCTCTTTTTGTAGATGGTCTAGTAAAATTCTATGAACCTTTATGATACAATCTAATTTCATTTGTGGTTTTTGGATACTTCTTATTAGAAAAATAACATTGCATTCAACCAAATTAAAAAGATTGCCCATAATATTAATTCATGTATATTAATATTTAGTTTATAATCAATAAGGATTGGGAACATAGGCTAGTAGGTGGATATATAAGTAAGATGCTTATTGTAAAATACCACTCCAATGGAGCATATTCCCAAGCATATAAAAGGATATTACTTTACTGAAATGATATGTTACAAAACAATTCAAAAAGATTTTTCCACCTTACACAGAATATCGTATAGCACGGAGGCATTTTAATCAACAAATTGCCAAATTTCGACCTTACTTTCAAAAATACCTTCCATATTTAACTTGTGTAAACTACAAAAAGGAAAGCTCAACTTTCTTTTAAATTGTCTCAACAAACTATATATATATCCAAAAATTCCATAAATCTTGGCATTATATTTAATACCCAAAACATACACCAAGTAGCAACCAGCGGTATATCACAATTTGCATAATATTCAAAAGACATAAAGAAAGTTTGATATCAATAAGATAATGTGGCAATGTTATTCTAAATGCAAAATAACTAGAGACATTTGTAGGTACAACTGATCTCAACCACTAACTCATGTCCAAATGCAGAAGTTATACTCCAACTAGACTAGCTAGATCTCTCCTAGACCTAAAAAAACATTGCAGTTTTAGTGAGTTTGTGAACTTAATGAGTGAACTATCATCGATGCCCTCACGTAAGTCATATATTAGAGGACAGTTCCAGCAACATATAATTTCACATCAACAATCATATCACATAGAACAATTCTAATCACCACATCACATTATCAATTATATCCAGATGTATTGCAATATTTTGATTAAATTAGAACATATCATATATGCAAAAATGTGAATGCAAATGCACATATGCTTTATTTCTTCTTTCTTTTTGTTATGATCAAATATGCCAATTCACGCCCTAGGTTTTAAACAATTTTTCTGCTGGCCAGCTTAACGAGCATTATAGCCCTAATCACATTACTAGCTTTAAGCCCTGATTTCAAATTATGAGCATTAAGCCCTGATTTCAGATTACGAGCCTTAGGTCCTGATTACAAGCATTTCACCCTAAATGTCTACATATTGGTCATTTTGATGAAAACTCCCATTAACTCATCATGAATGTCAAATGTGTAAACGATCTAGAAGGGGGGTTGAATAGATCTTTAAACCTTTTTAAAAAAAACTACAATAAAATCAGAAGTTAATTCACGTAAAATAATTTAAACAAATTTAAATGTTAAGAATAGGGAAGAAGATCAAACACTGTTTTTATAGAGGTTCGGTGCTAAGACCT
>JANSVA010450184.1:0-16789 GCA_025504915.1 Erythroxylum reticulatum | reverse complement strand
ATATCAAATTTAGTATTCTCTTCTTAATAAGAGCAGGCTGCCTTAAGTGGTGCTCGGAGAAGTAGGCAAAATTGGCCAAACTTGGTTATCAATTTCGAGTGTGTTTTTTCCTTATTTCTTTTATTTATTTCACATTTATAGTATTTGATATTATTTGTCGGGTATAACTGTAATGTTGTATTCAAATTATTTGGGTGTATTTACTGTTCGTGCGTGTACACATGATAGGTTGTGATAAATATACCGTGCACATAATTTCTGTCTAGGAGGTCGAGTTTTAAGTGGGACCGTTTGTGACCCCTCTGCCCTTTCTTGGGATTTTACGTAAAATGGTAATACTGTCTTAGGAGTCCATTTGACGGTCTTTCCTGGGTATTACTGAATCGGTTCACTTCACTAATTGTTTACCTTAGAGAGAAAAATTACCTGATTTTCCTAACAATTGAAACCTTGTACCTAATTACAAGAGAAGCTTTAAATGAAATCTTTGTTCTTAAATTGTAATAACTTCAAGCATTCGGCCATAGAGTAGCCAGCAAAAGCAGACTTCCACGACACACATATTAGGCCCGCCTATTTTGCTACATGCGACACCAACTGCTTTGAAAATTGCACCAGCGCCACGAACTCACTGTAAAGGCCTCCAACTAATCACAGACGGACGCATAGACAAGTAACGTAGCTAGACCGTGCAACAGACTGATCGACTAAAACAGCCACGTAATCGCCACAAGTTAATACCCGTGGAAGTGCAATTGGTGGGGAGTTGACCTACCATTGGACAAGATTTCTTACCCTACCATTGGACAGATTTCTTACCAACCAGCTTTTGATCTCTGCCTTTTTCCACTTCCCAATTCTATAAGAACCCACCACAAGTAGGAAACAACACAACAATCACAAGAAGTAGGAAACAACACAACAATCACAAGAAACACGAATCATTTTGCAATATTCATCAAGTTTCAGTTCTCGCCTCCATCTTCAGTTCCAAGCAATGGCCACTCTTCGCTTCCCATCTATAATCTTGCCACTTCTGCTTGTAAACTTATCGTTGATGAGCTCACATGCTATTCGATTGAGCACTCACAATCTTCTCGAAGCAACACTGCCACAGGTACCTGAGCTTCCAAAGCCTGAGATACCAGCTACTCCTAAAGTTGAAATACCTGAAAGTTTTCCAAAGCCTGAGTTGCCAGAGCTTCCGAAACCTGAACTCCCAAAACTTGAAGTACCGACTTTGCCAAAGCTTGACATACCAGAAATTCCAAAACTTGAAATTCCAACTTTACCAAAACCTGAACTACCAGAGATTCCAAAACCTGAGTTGCCAGAAATTCCAACGCCAAAAGTCCCCGAGTTACCTGAATTGCCCAAACCCACATTTCCATCAATACCAGGTCTTCCAATTCCCAAGGATGTCATCAATCCAGCTCAGGAGACACCTAAACATCCTTAAGTAACTATGGATATGGCGTTGAAGATTAATTTCTCATACTTCATCGCTTACTTACTGAACTTTCAGTATTTGTTCCTTATAATATGTATTATGGTGTGGAGCTTCAATTTTAGAGTTCTCCTAGAATGTATGGTTTAATGTACTATTTCTGCCACTATTACATATTTTCTCCACTATTTTATTATTATGAAATATTGTTCATCTTAAGATTATGATAAATAAAATATAAATTAAGCTCATATTAACTTAAATATTTACTTTTACACTTGCCAATTCAAGTATGTAAAATTAGATCTTTCTTTTAATCTTTTTCATATGCAAAGTTTAATTAAAATTTTATATTCATTAGATGTATTCCATCGTTAATATTAAGTGATCTTTAGTAATATTAAATTACTTACATTTAAACTGAAAATCAAAGTAAAATTATAATATTTTAAGCATAAATCTTCCTAAACTACCAATCTTTTATAACATTTGTATTTCTTTAATTCCATTTCTTGCTCATAAATTACCATAGTTATTACCATTACCATATACTAAAATTTTAACATAATCAAATTTTTAGTTTTAATATCTTCTACATTACTATAATCAATAGACCGAAAGTGTAATTTGCATTTTTAAAAAACTCAAGTATGAAATTTAAGAAATGAAATAGATTAGAGTCAGTCCTTGTCACTATTTGTACTATCAAGTACTCAAATTAGATCAAAATGTGCATTACACCGTCCCACTTAATTTGACATGTATATACATTTAAACCCACTTTCTATGTGAGGTGGCTTGTGCTAATAAAATAAAATATAAAATCAATTCCTGAAATAATAATATTTTAGCTTATATTAATAGTAATAATAATAAAATATATTTTAATTATTTTTATCAATAAATAAAATGGATTAAATACTATTAATAAACATATCGTTATCTTTTTTTTTGGCCAACCTTATTTCCAATTTCTCTCCTCTCTACGAAGAATGAACCGTAACCCGAATATTTCCTCTCTCAATCGGATAATTACGGTTTCTCATGGCTGACGCAAATCGTTTGCTGCTGCCTGTTGTTTCAAGGATATTATATATTTGTAGTTAAGATTTCTGTGTCAATGTGGAACAGCTGGTGCAAATCCATATAAATATGGTAATTAGATACAAGAAGGCATACCATTCAGATTCTAATTTTGATTCTTTAGATGGAAACTTTTAAGGTGAAAGGAAAAGATAGAATGTGAGAAATGGGATGTTTTCACCTCAAACCCAGACGATGAAGAGGCTGTTCAGTTATGTAGGGACAGAAACTATTTCATAAAACAGGTTGTGAAGCAAAGAACACAGTTTGCCTATAGGCGCTTGGTTTATATCTAATACTTGGAAAGCGCTTAAGCAGCTCTTAGAGAGATTATATTATAGGAGGTGAGCCCTGAGACTTTTTGGTAGACTCATTCATAACCCTTTTACACAATCAAGAAAACAAGGTCAGGTTTCATTCCGATTTCGCCAAATTCTTGAAGCCTGCATCAGTCCAACCAGAGCCTAATTAAACTTTGAAAATTATTTTCTTGATGACGGGCCAGCCTACACATTTCAATCGAGGAGAGACCTATGTCGCCGAAATAGTCCGAATATAGTGTTGACGTAAGGATATGCCATAAATAATGTATTAACTAGTGAATATAAATAAAATTTTAACCTGTTCAATTCAAGGATATGCCAAAAAATTCAGGTTTAATTATAAAAAAGTTTCCAAATTTTCTTCATTTTTAATTATAACTCGAACTTTAAAAAATAGCAATAAATTGTCAAAACTTTCAATTTTTTCAATTTTAACCCAAATTTAAAAAAGTAGCAATAAAATGCTCAACTTTTCAATTTTCTTCAATTCTAACTTGACGTTATCTGTTGTTTTTCCGATGCCCTCATTCATTTGTTTTCTATTTGTTCTTTTGATGCCCCAAATTACTCTCACATTACTATATACTACACTAATAAATTCTTCGTTTTTTCATCGTTTTCCTGATGTTTTTAGTGTGAGAGCATTGGAGTTGCATAATTTGAAAATTAAAGAGTGAGAACGTCGAGAGAACAAACTGAAAACAAAGAGAAAAACTGAAATTAAAGCGTAAGATCGCCAAGGCTGCATAATCTGATTTGTAGTATTAATTTTAGCTGACGTGTATTAATAGTTAAAGTTTCTGAAACATGTGACAAGCCATGTTAGCAAGATTAACAGAAATATTAACTTTGGGCTATAATTGAAAATAAAAAAGTTTGAGTATTTTATTGCTATTTTTTAAAGTTTGGGTTAGAATTGAAAAAAACTAAAAGTTTGAACATTTTATTATTACTTTTTAAAGTTTGAGCTATAGTTGAAAAATTGACGAAAGTTTAAGTTTTTTTTGTTGGCATTTTTTTCTCTTTTTTTTCTTTATCCTATTAGTCGTATTTTTCTTACTGTTTTAGTTAACTTCATTTATGTATTTATGTATTGAGCTTTCTTATTATTATTAACGTTGCCTTCTCTATTATTATTATTCTTACTATTATTAGTAGCTTAGCATTATTACTATTTTATTTTATTTTACCTTACTTTTATTTTTATTATTTTATTATTATTATAATAAAGTATTTATTGTCTTTGTGTATTTGTTTTAGTCGTTTTTATTATTATTATAAGTATTATTAGTATTTTTCTCATTATTTTGTGTAGTGTTATTTTTAGTATTATTTCTATTTATTGTTGTGGTTACCATTGGAAGTGTTTTCTCCAACATCTTTCCACCAGGCCTAGAGACTCTCTCACCAGCCACTTCAGCTTTTCTTTGTGACCGCTTCCACGGTTACGAGTACGGGGGATTTTTATAGGACTGAGGATCCCTTTAGTTGGTACAGTAGTTATTACTTTTTTTCCCGTATTTTTAGTTGTTATTACTATTTTTATTAGTTTATTAGTGTTATTATTAGTAGTATTCTTTTAAGTATATATATATAATTAATTTTTAGTATTGCTAATTATCATTTACTATTACTATTATTATCAGCTATTTGAGGTCTTCTTAGGATAGTACCTACAGATAAAGTGAAAGACAGGAAGCAGAAGGGATGCCTTTAGGTCGACCGGTTGGAACCAGTGCAGGTGGGTCAGTGCGGGCTGCATGTAGGAATAAAACAGGAGAGGACGGAATGAGAATAGGCTCTTGGAACATTGGGACCCTAACGGGGAAGTCCTTGGAATTAGTGGAGATTTTATTCAAGTATAGGATATAAATAGCCTGCATTCAAGAGATTAAGTGGGTAGGGGTTAAAGCAAAAGAGATAGGGGGTTTCAAACTATGGTACGCAGGAAGTACGTGAAAGCAGAATGGGGTAGGTATCTTAGTCGTCAAGGAACTTATAGACCAAGTGGTGGGGATTACTAGGGTCAATGATAGGATTATGGTGGCAAAAATGGTTTTTAGCAATGTGGTTCTCAATGTAGTCTGTGCATATGCACCTCAAGCGGGTTCAGATGTACAACAGAAGTGTCTGTTCTGGGAGGCGCTGGATGGGGTGTTGCTACAATTCTTTGATATGGAGCAAATCATCTTAGGAGGTGATTTTAATGGGCATGTAGGGGTTAGTTCGAACGGATATGCAGTTGTGCATAGGGGCTTCAGATACGACACTAGAAATGAAAATGGGATGACTTTATTGGACATGGGCATTGCATATGAGTTAGTAATAGCTAATTCCCTATTTAAGAAAAACGAGACGCACTTGGTGACTTTTCATAGTAGCACGTCCAAGACGCACATTGATTATTTTCTTGTCAGGAAAAGTGCCAGATCATGGTACTAGGATTGCAAAGTTCTTTCGACTACCTGTATATCGACTGAACATAAATTAGTAGTTTTGGATCTAGGAATCAAAGGATGAAGGTCACAATTTGTTAACATGCATTGTCATAAAATTAAGTGGTGGAGGCTAAAAGGGGACGACGTGGAACAATTTAGGACTCAAGTTCAGTCTAATTCAGCATGGTCTGTGAGAGGGGATGCTAATTAGATGTGGAAAGGTGTGCCCCCGTAGTGCGAGCAACTGCTAAAAAACACATAGGGATATCCAAAGGAGTATCCAAAGGGTAGGGAGAGGGCAGATGAAATCTTGGTGGTGGTCGGGCGAGGTCCAGGGTTCAGTTAAGGCGGAAAAGAGAGCTTTTAAAGGTCTTTTAGCAAGTATAACAGAGGCGAAGTGGGAAATTAATAGAGTGAGGTATAGATTGACAAAACAAAAGGCAAAGAAAACTATCTCTGTGGCTAGGGTAGAAGCATGCGAGACTATATACAGGGACTTGGATACATTGACGGGAGCTCAAAATATTTTCAACCTAGCATATAATAGGGCACGTAGTACGTATGATTTCAACCAAGTTTGTTGTATACGCGATGAAGCAAGACAAGTACTCACAGAGGCCCAAGCCATTAAGAGGAGATGACAGAGATACTTTTATGGCTAGTATAACGTAGAGATAGCGGGCAACATGGACGTAGGCGAACCCTTTGTGTTGGGACATGTTCTTAATAGGTACTTATGGGAAAGGGTCACAAGAGGTGAACTTACAAAGGTTTTGAGGGGGATAGGGAGCGGGAGAGCTGTGGGTCCGGACGTGATCCCTATAGAGCAATGTTATGAATACCGTACCAAACTTGGTATCGGATTGGGCTCTAATACAATACTATACTGGTACCGATTAATACCCGGTACCATTTTGGGTAATTTTTTAAATTTATAAAATAGTTCCTAAATTTTTAAAAATTACAAAATAGTTCATTATCATACTGTACAGTTGTAGTTTATTTAATTTAGCTTTTTTTTTATATCTTATCCATTTTAGTTTATATATATCTTTATTATATTCTAATTATTTCTATATATAATAATTATCTATATATAATAATTTATTGTAAAATAATGAAAATAATTCAAATTTTGGTATTTTATCAAAATTTTGAATTATTATTTAGAATCGTTATTTTTTCACATTCCATTTCATTTTAAATTTAATTAGACATAATCACAATTTTAATTTAATATATAAAATTAATTTAATAATTATTAATAAATATAATTACATTTAAAATATATTTTTTAAAAATATAATTTTCAAATAAATTTTGATTTAATAATAAAATATATAAAATAAATATTGGTTTATAAATAATAAATTTTAAATTATTTATTTAAAAAATAAAATATTTTATTAATAATTTATTAGTAAATTTTAAATTATTTATTTAAAAAATAAAATATTTTATTAGTAAATATTATATAAAATATTAGAATAAATTTAAATAAAAATAATTTATTAGTAATTAAAATAAAAATATTTTATTTCTAAGTTTTATTTAATTTATAATTATTATTAGAAATAAAATATTTATTATTATTTTAAAAATTTTGAGAAAAAGGGGGTAAGGAGAGGTAGGAGGGAGATTTTGAAAATTTTGCAAAAAAGTCCCCAAAAATTTTAAAAATTTCGATACCAACCAGTATTTTGCATATCGGCCGATACAACAGATATCGACCGGTGCCGATCAATATTTAAAACTAATAACAAAATTTAAAATTTCATACCGATTTTGAGCGTACCGGCTGGTACGGAACGGAATTCATAACAATGCTATAGAGGTATGGAAGTGGATAGGAGTTGTCGGTATTGAGTGATTAGTTCAACTTTTTAATGTGATCCTAGAGTCAGCCAAAATGCTGGACGAATGACGGTTGAGTAGGTTGATCCCCTTATACAAGGCCAAAGGGAACATCCAACAATGTTATAACTACAGAGGCATCAAACTATTAAGTCACACCATGAAGCTGTGGGAGAAGGTAATTGAAAAAAGGATTCGAAGAGCTGCTTCTGAATTGGCCAACTAATTTGGATTTAAGCCTGGTAGGTCCATGACAGAAGCAATACACTTACTACATAGACTTATAGAATGCTATAGGGAACAAAAACGGAATTTGCATATAGTTTTTATTGATTTGGAGAAGGCGTATAATAAGGTTCCTAAGGAACTCTTATGGAGATGTTTAGAGGCTAAGAGCATTCCTATGACTTATATAAATATGATTAGGGATATGTATGAAGGAGCATTGACTAGTGTAAGGACGATAAGAGGTGACACGGAAGCATTTTCTATCAGTGTTGGACTACATTAAGGATCTGCTTTAAGTCCTTTTTTGTTCACATTAGTGCTAAATGAACTTACCAAACATATTCAAGGAGAGTACCATGGTGTATGTTATTTGCTAATGATATTTTACTAGTGGATGAGACCAAGGAGGGGGTCAATGCCAAGCCAGAATGTTGGAGAGCTATGTTAGAATCGAAAGGTTTCAGGATGAGCAGGTCTAAGATGAAATACTTAGAATGCAACTTTTTGGGAAGCCAGTTGGTATAGGAGGCAGCGGTAGTAATTGGTAATGACATCATACCACAGAGATTGAGTTTTAAATATCTCGGGTCCATCATTCAGAGCAACAGTGATATTGATATTGATATAGTAAATAGTATTAGGTCTAGATGGAGTAGATGGAGGAGTGCATCAGGGGTTTTATATGACAAAAAGATTCCTTTAAAACTTAAGGGAAAGTTTTATAAAACGGTGATCTATCCAACCATGTTATATGGGGCAGAGTGTTGGCCTGCCAAACGTAGGCACACAAGGCAATTATTGGTAGCAGAAATGAGGATGCTTCAGTTGATGTGTAACATCACCAGACGAGATAAGGTCTGGAATCGAGTGGTGAGAGATAGATTACAAGTAGCTAGTATTGCCAACAAGTTGAGAGAGACTAGGCTTAGGTGGTTTGGGCATGTGTGCAAGAGGCCCGCTAATGCTTCGATACGAAACGGTGAGAAAATAACCCTTAGTGAGTACAAAAGGAGAAGAGGGAGGTCTTACAAAAACTGGAAGGAAGTAATCAAGAAGGATTTGTCAGAGTTGGTTCTTTCTGAGGTAGTGGCTAGAAATAGAAAAGTAAGGTGTGATCGAATAAGGGTAAAGAATTAACCTTTAAAGGTCGTCAAACCAATATAGTAGTTATTTGTCGATGATATGCAGATTCTCGCGTAGGAAGTCCAACCCAACATCTGTTCTCCCTTTCCTGAGTATAAGTCTTGGACAAGGCTTATAGACATTCAACCTGGCTTCCCAAGATAGGTGTATGGGGACAGTAAGATTATCATACCTCCAGGGTCTCCGAGCAAGGACTCCTAACCTAATTAGAGATAAGAAGAGCCGAACTGTGTAGCTTATCAGGTACTCGTAGATTTGGACTAAATCATGTATACCTTGTCTATTTATTTATTTATTTTTAATGTATTTATTGTATTTTTATTGACATAATATTTGCCATGCTAGTTTTATCTTTTTCTCTGTAACTTGCTTCACTCTTATACTGTCTCATTTGCATATGGGTCTACCGGAAATAGCCTCTCTACTGTATAGGGATAAGGCTGCGTATTACTATACCTCTCTAGATCCCGCTTCATTGCGGGACTTCGGATTGAGTGATGATGATGATGATGAGAATGTATAATTTCAAAATAAAATTTATGTTTTATTATTCAAATAATTAAACCTGAAATAAATAATTTAATTAGTAAAAGAGGTAAAATAATTTATCTTGAACCAATGTATAATAATATTTTAAAAGAACTATAACGTTAAAAAATAGTATGATTAAATTGACGGAATCTTAGATTTTTTAAATTTGAATATATTAATTTTTATTATTTTTATGAGCCCAGCTAGTAATATCTAGGTCTTAATTGTCATCTCTTTTTTCTCTTTCCATCGTAATCCCCTTATTCTCATTTCCTACAAAATAAATAGTCAAAATATAAAAAATTTACACCATCCCTTTTTTTTTTCCATAACTTGTAATGTTAAAAAAATCAATAAGGGATGGCTATAAATTGCACTACGTCAAGCTCGTTGTCGACTCAGCTCAATTCAACCTTTTTAGAGTTTGAACTAGACTCAAAATTTGATCGAGCCTGGCTCATACCATGCGAGTTCAAATCCAATTGATTTTCAAGCAGTCTACATCCTGCCAGGGACAGATCTATAAATTTTTTTGAGTGGGGATAAAATTTTAATGGAAGCAAAATTTTATTTTTTTATATGATCAAAAATTAAAATAATAATTTTTTATATGAATTTTTTTGTAGCCCTCTATGTGGATCCATCCCTGCATCCTGCCCAATAATCCGAGTGCAAATCCTAATTAGGCCATCCCGACCAAATCCAAACTGAGATCCCCTTTAACTCCCTACCATTGTGCTATTAACTGTCTCTATCTATAGTTTTGAGATTTCCTCTTACAAGATCTCCACAAAATCATCAATTATTTTTTGAAAAACCTTTTACAAAACCTAGTTTTCTTGTCCTCTCCCACAAAACCACCATTAGCTAATTCCTCATCCACAAATTTGCTCCATTCTAGAAAATTTTGATCTTTAATTAATGAGGAAAAAAACCCATTTCATAAAATTTTCAAGAAATCAATTGATAAATTTTAAATATCTCATATTGTTACAAATAATCACAAAATAATTATGTTTCTTAGCTAAGGAATGAAAGTGACATAATAAAGAAAGGAAGGAAGAAAATATAACAACTAAGATGAAAGTGACATAATGAAGAAAGGAAGAAAGAAAATATAAGAAACAAGATGAAAGTGGCAAAATAAAGAAAGGAAGGAAGAAAATATGAAAAACAAGATGAAAGCAACAAAAAGATTCCCCAGCCAACAATATGAAAAGATTCCCAACCAATGATCCAAAAGAAAAAGAAAGGGAGTCTAAATATGGCAAGTACATATTTTGGGCTTTGAGTCCTTTCAATCAACAAAAAATTAAAGAAAATATAATAACACATGATAAATAAAAAATTAGAAAACCTTTCAAAAACAAGGTTGCTTTTGTGACATATGACCTAACGAACAATATTTCCCAACATTTATTAAAAACTAGGGCTCCTTTGGCTCCAATTCTATTTTTCTATTATAGTTTATAATTTATATTTTTAATTAAAAAACAAAAACCTGTTGGATTGAGATTTCTAATATAAAATCTCAAAAAAATGTTTGATTGGAATTTGTAATAAAAACTAAAAACAAAATATGTTTGATTTTATCATCTTGTTTCTATTTTTTAAAATTATACTCTTATGTTAATTATTTTGAACAGATTATATTATGTTTTTAAATTAATTAATTCTCATTATTGTTATAAATAAAATATATGCATATTTATATAATTAAAGAAATTTTCATATTAATTGTATATAATAAAATTCTATAAATTAGAAAATTACATTAAGTCATTATAATCAATAAAATATGTCCATCATATTATAATTCTTCAAAATATAATAGTACTATTATTTATAAAAAGAAACATAAATCAATGAGAACTAATATAATCATTTCATATTTGTCTAGTAATTTCATATCGCTTTTTAGATATATTTCGAAGTTATTTTTGAGTGATAATATACTCTAATTGAGAATTGCATATTTATTTTCACTTTTACTAATTTTTTTCTTCATTTTTAGCACAATTGCCAAAGAATTCATTACTTTATCTATACATTCTAATATAATTATGTATAATACAACAAGTAATAATGATATATTTTTGTTTCTTCATATCATAACTCATAATCTTTGAAAGTATAAGGAATCTTGCTTTTTGAATGGCTTAACGTCTTTCAATAATATTTCTGAATAAGGAATGCCTGTAGTTAAATAATTCCTATGGACCTTGAGGTCTTCCTATTCTTTTATAATCTCACAAACGATTATCTCTCACATCAATATGGTGAAAGAAATCCAGACATATTTTTATAGCTTGAATCAACCAAATATAACTTACATAACATATAAAGATCATAATATTAAAAAAAAGTAATTAAAAATTAATCATAGTTACTTTTTTTATTTAAAATAATATAATACCTTGCGGAGGCATAAGAATTTGATTTATTTGATTTTTCACAGTTCCTAAAAGAACTCAAGAGTTATTTGTAATTTGTTCCCATCCAGCATATCAAATGAGTAACAACATATAATCTTTTAGGTTATATAAGTTCTTTTACCCCTGTATGATATTTGTTTATCAGTCTAAATGTGTTGCATCAATATGGTTACCATTTATTGCTCTTATACAATCTTAAAAATAACAAACGATACTATTATAATAATTATTAATCATAAAGACATAATTAAAATAGTAATTAAATATATAAATGTATATAAAAATATGGAAATTTTTTTGAATTATGTTGAATCTCAGGAGGTGTATTAGTAAAGAATGGAGTAATGACTTTTTTTGTAAGGTGATTAACTACATATAAGACTTTGAGAAAGTATTTTGGAATTGTCCAAGTCAAATGTTGAAAGTGCTCTACATTGACCCTAGTTGTCTCATTAGTCCGTATAGTTGTCAAAATTTTTTTTACTTGTTTCTTTATAAACAATTGACTTGTTGTCTTTAAGTCTGCTAAACTCTTCAACCCATCACATAAGCTCAATATGATTATCTTACTCATTTTAAGTTCATAAATCCTTGTAGGATTCACATCCAAAAGTTCTAATATCCAATCATAACCTAATAGAGCAGAAGTTCTACATGATTGCTTTTATAAATGAAAATATTTGTTCTCTTCTCTAGTTAAAGAAATAATTATTAAATTCATTAATTTATTATCAAAATCTGATTTGAAATCCAATCAGGAATCCATGTGCCTACAATACCAACATTAAATATTAATAAAAGATTCAGTCAAAAGGTTTAATGAAATATAGACTTAAAATATTCATATAAAATATAGAATTAAACTATTCATAAAACATAGTCTTAAAAAATTCACTCGAACAATCATACAAAACACAAGCTTAAAATGTTCAAACTATGGAGTAGTTCTTAATATAAAGTGTCAAATTAATAAGAATTTGATATGCAATGACATGGAAATATAATTAAAGCAACATAATCCAATCTAGCTTCCTTATGTTTGCCATCCTCATAAAAGTATCCCTATAAAGTGGAGAATCACGTAAAGCCTTCACTAATTTTTCGTATTACACACCCTCAACACCAAATTCATCCAAGTAATTCAAACAAACCGTCATTATCTTAGACTCTTGATTAATTGATGAAGCTTTAAGTCCATTCTCTGTAGTGGATGAAGTTGCAATTAGTTTTTTCTCAAGTCAATTATTCTTCCTTTTTGATTATTCACAATTATAACTAAGACCTTTTCTACAATATTAGGGTGTCTTCTTTTCCTTCTTATTTTTAGGAAATTTCTTTCTCTAAAATGAAGAAATTTTAACTCGATCTCCTTTTTCATTATATGAACAATCTTCATCAATATTAATTCTATTATCTTCTTTTGTACTATTCAACAGAGATTTAGTTTATGGATGTCAATGAAAATCAGTTGTAGTAGTATCTCTAAATATATAACACAAGCCTGAAAACTCCTTTTCATCTTTTTTCTTAAATCTGCGACCTATTTTATGCAGCTATAATGATGAAAAGAAACCTTGAGAAAAAATATTATATAATATGATATATTAATAAAGCAATGACACATTTTACCTTAAATAAAATTTCCCGACATTCATTTGTAGCATTAACTTCATCGATAAAGGAGTTGTAACCTATTCTTGTTTCTTTAAGTAAATTTTGAAATTCTTCAATATAGCCCTTAATCCATTAGTATACCCCTTAATCCATTATACTTATTCTTCAATTGAACATAAGTGTACCCTTTATTAAATTTTGTTTGAATACATGCCTTAATATGTTTCTCAACCAAATTTAGAAAAGGTAGTAGTTGTTTGTTTTCTTGTCTCCACTTCTTCAACCATCAATGAGATTAAATACATCTTTATGATATCATTCCACACCCATCCTTTCATTTATTTCCACATAATCATTGGGATCATTTATATTGTTCAAGTTTCCATCACTAAATGTAATTACATATAAGTGACATCAATCACAATAATTTTTACAAAGAATTAAATGCTAAACATGATTAAAACATAATCATGAGACAACTATAGATAGTAGTAAGAAATTATCAAAAATATGGAGTCTAATATAAGCTCCTTCATGACAAAAACCCTAAAGTCATTATTCTTTTATTTAATATTATTGTGTTATTAGAAATATAACTAAGTAGACTGACTCTTTGCCTTATAGTATATCATAGAGAGATTCAACAAAAAATAATCTTATAGTTTTTAGCTTCACATGTATGTTTTCCTTATGACTAAGAATATTTCTTCTTAATTTTAGGAAGGGAATTTGACTCCAATTAGTATCTACTGCTTGGTGATCTTCTCAACTCTAAGTATTTGGTTTGGTTTTCTTCTAATGCTACTATCTTGAGCTAGTCATTTTCTAAAGTTTCTTTTCATGTTTCATTAAACTTTGTGAATTTTTGTGTTCTTTTTGTTTCTTATATATATATATATATATATATAAAGTTGTTGCTGTTGGTTATGATTACACTTACACTAGGTTGACTTTTGTATAAGCTTCCTTATATCAACAGTTATGAAATCTCTAATATAGATTTCAAGTTTTGATACCTAAAGTTGGTGGTTCCTGCCTCTCGCCCCTAATCATTTTTCATATCTTATTTTGACCATAATTTTTAGTATGGCTTATTTTATCAAGATTTTGATACTCAATATAATGCAACTCTACCACTATTTTTAGTTTTTCTGTATTTATGATGTATTTGGTGAAGATTATGATATTAGGATCTCCATTCAACCTAATTACTCACTACAACAAAGTTCACCATTGGCTACCAAAAAAATTGTAGCTAAAGGTGAGAAAATCATCGCTAAAAAAGATTAGCGATGATTTATTTTTTATCCCAAAATGTCATGAAATCTATGTTGTTGAAAACTATAGTCAACGTTTTAGGTTAATTGTTGCAAAAGGTTTTTAGCAACGCTTTGCTTTCATAACTAAAAACTTTTAGCAAAAGTTGGAGGAATCATTGTCAAAGAGTTTAGCTACGCTTATTTTTCATAGCTAAAAACAATTAGCTATGTTTCCAGAAGCTTAGCCAACAGGTTTTAGCTAAGTTTTTAGAAGCGATATGTTTCAAGAAACATAACCTAAAGTTTTTAGCTATATTTCCATAAACATATCCAAAATTTTTTAGCTACATTTACGAAAATATAGCAAAATATTTTTAGCTACATTTTGTAAAATATAGTAAAATGTTTTTTCTTTGTTTTAACAAAATGTTATACCAGGTTGGAATAAATTATTTGTTACAATTTTAATCCATATTATTGTATATAATGTTTCGATATATTTTTACTGTTATTTTATTATTAAAATTATACAAAAATAATTGATAATTTGAAGCATTGTATACAAAAAATAAAATATCATTAAATTTCAACATATATAAGATTTTAATTATAAATTCAACAATTCTTATATATAAAATAATAAATACAGAGACTAGTTTACAAATTATAATACAAATCACTCAGCTGTTGCATCTTCTTCAAATTTGTAATACGAGAAAAAGTTATTAAATTTAAAATTATAATACAAATAGGAATTAAGAGAAAAAATATTAGAGATGTAATTATTACCATCCACTATCATCTTCACTGCTTTGATAATCCAAACTAAGTTTGTTTTTAAGGTATTTATCATGCTTGGTCAACTTTTTTTAAGTATGTTGTAATTCAATCTTAAGCGACTTGTTTTCCTCTTCAAGATGGTGAATGTATGTGGATCTTGATGAGGTTGAAACATTTGGCTTAAGGTCAAAGCCAATACATTTGATATAACTAGAACGTGCACCAAGCAGAGTATTGCAAATTTTTGCTACACTGACCTCATTGCCCTCAAAAACTGATTTTTGCAACAAATCTTGCATCTTATTCTAAAATTTAAAAAATAAATATTCAATACAATATTATTAGTTAGTACTATATAAATAAATAAAATTAAAATTTAAACAATTTTTCTACTTCATAGTTATTTTCTGCTTCTTCTGACATCTACCATTAACCTTCCTCATAGTGACTGACTTTGTACAATGTTATCCTATCACACCCTTTTCCATGTAATTTCTTCTCACTATGTTTTATAAAAGAAAAACACAAGACACAATAAATAATGTAGTGTTAATTGATATAATTATAACTTGCAAACAAAGATCTTACATATTTATTTTGGACGACTACAAATGATTTGGATACTTCATTGTGAGTTGTTTTCATATTTCCTCTATTGAACTTTTCCTTCTTACATTTATTGTAACATCCCGTTTCCATACTAAGGGTTAGGACCCTAAGACTTGGTACATGTGAGATCAAAGAGAGATTTAAGAAAAATGCATTTCATACTCATACATATTGTTAGCATACACACATATGAATTTGAATATTTGTATATATTACAATGACTATGCATGCACTTATTGACATTTTTTTGGTATAATTGGATTATGAATTGTGTTATTATTGGGAATTGTGGTTTATATATATGCTGAAAATTTTATTTATAGTGTATTTATTGACGTGGAATTTTGGTGAATTTAGAGAATTTTCTGAAATTATGAGTATTATTGGATTAGAAAAATGCCATGTGGTGAGTTAATTGATGGATGGTAGTAGAAATAAGAGTCAAATAATATTGAAGAATTTTATAGATGGCTTTAGAATTTGTGAGAAAATGATATTTAAAATTTAGGGACAAATGGAGTAAAATTTGGAGAAGATTGAACTAGTTAAATGAGACATACGTAAAACTTCAAAAATTGGACAAGTGTCCAAGTCTTAAACCACGATTCTTTTAATTTGAAAGATTAAGACACTTTTCTTGTCTTAAAATATCTTCTCCGTGACTTTCTTCATCTTCTGGAAGCTTCATTACTTTCAAAAATCTCTCACCCTCACAACACAAGTCTTACTCTCACTTCTCGCTTGCTATCTCTTTTTGCTTTCTTCTTCATTGTCACCAAAATATCTAACCCTACCACCTTAAACTGTGGATGATCATGTGATATTGGAAAGCTTGGTTCCAAACGATTTTGAAGGGTTGGAGTTTAAACAAGTAAGTACTGTATGGGTTTTCATGATATGTTAAATAAATCATGCATCACGTTAGTTAACAGTAAGTGTTTTATACAATGAGGATGAGTATTTTGCTAAAACGTGAGTATGGATTTTGGTTATGCTATATGGTTATTATGCATATTTAATGATCATTATGTTATAAGATAGTATA